>CABHPP010099081.1:0-14896 GCA_902168425.1 Peromyscus attwateri | reverse complement strand
CCTTGCTAACAAGTCCATTCTGTCGTTGGCATTCGAGTCTACTTCTTCAGGATTCCAGCATATATTGTATACTGAAGATCAGCTGAGACATCCAGTCTCAAGGACTGAAGAACTACTGATATTCTTGGACTTTCCATTCATAACCAGCCATTATTAGGATTAGCTAGACCACAGCCTATAAGCCATTCTAATAATTCCTTTCTATATAGAGAGAGGTTCATTCCATAAATTCTATTACTCATTTAAACTAAGTTGTTTCAAATAAGAATACAGATAAGAAATTTAATTTCCATGTGATGTGGAAATTAAATTTGTGCTGCGAGTGGTAGTGTGTGCCTCTAAAACCAGCACTCAAGAGGCAGAGACATGCAGATTTCTTTATGATTGTGGCCTGGTGAATGTAGCAAGTTCCAGTCTAGCCAGGGCTACATAATGAGGCTCTATCTCAATTTTTTAAAAAAATCATATATACCCCTCAGCCAAGGAAAATTATTCATTTATATTCTCTGCAATTGCTTTTTAAGGCTCAAGATTGCTAAAGTCTGACTTTCACTTAGAATTTAAAAGTACTTGCTCACAATGTATGGGGTTCCCAGGCACCAAGTAAAAATGGGAGACAGTAAGCTGGGACTTTTTAGAGGCTGGGTTGGGAGTAGTAGGCTTGCAGACCAACAACAGCAGCAAGATTAGAGAGCTCATTAGAAATGTAAGCATTCATCTAGGTGTGGTGACTGCACATCTGGAAGCCTGGAACTCAGGAGGATGAGGCAGGAGGACAGAGTCATGAGCTCAAGGCTAGCCTGAATGGGAAGAGTAGGAAAGTGGAGGGAACGGCAGGTGTAGGGTAAGGTGGGAAAAAATGGAGATCTCATCTCCTCACCAGAGTCTTTGGCATCACAATCTACTTTGAACACAAACACAATTCCCAATGCTCTGTATGTGCACAATATTTCAAAATCACTGTGGAGTCAGTTTTTTCTAAGTACATCAGGCTTGTAGCTACTCTCCCCACTCATTGAAACACCAGACAAAGAGAACATGTCACATACAATATCCAATATTCAAGGTATTTGTAGATAAAACATAAAATAGATGCACTCAGAAAGTGCTGATCTCATGGCTATTACATAAAAAATACCCTAAACCCTTGTTGGAAGAAATAAGAGAGGTGCTTACTGTTCCATTACAGTGTCCATCCTTAATCCTCAGATACATCCGTGCGTTTTTCACACTTTCAAACATGCAAATGCCAGAGCTGACTCTGTGCACTCTCCAGTGTGATTGTTCTGACTGGTTCCCTGCTCCAGTGCAGGTCCCACTGGACTGTAGACACAGGGCCTGACACAAGCTTGTAGCTAGTATAACCACGGCACTGTTGAGGAATACGCCCTTCAGAGAAACAAACAGAAAAGCAGTAAGTATAAGGATATCATTCTGCTAAGAGGGGAAAGATGCAGAAAGGGTGTAGTGACCAGGAACTTACCAGCAGCTGGCAAATGAAAATGAACAAAACAAATAAATAACTTTACTGAAGTAACAGCAAATCAGAACTTGTAGGTGGATTTATCTATGGTTAGTTATTGAGAGGGTAAGTTCCAGATGCTATATAGACACTCTGCAAAGTAAGATACAAACATAAGTGTTTCTCTAATGAAATTTTGATAACTATTAGCAAATAATTTTAATATTCATACAAAGCAAAATAAAAAAAACATGCTGGATACCTGAATGATAGAATGCATTGCACAGACATTAAATAGATGAATATAGGAAAGAGTGAAAAAAGACAGCAAATACAACTAAAGTGTACTTAAAGAATCCTTGTAATCTTAAGAAGAATGTATAAAATGCTCTTGAAATTTAATCAGAAATACATTAATACCATAAAGAATTGGCTAAGACAAACACAAGATCAGCCATGTGGGTTCTCTAAAGTGTGGAATCCCAAAATCACAAGATGTGACTATGGGGAACAAAACAAGCAAAAGTATTCCACACTAGTAACTGAAAAAAAAAACTTTATGTTTATTCTTCTAGAAAATATTATTTCAGGGACATACACACAGCTTAAGTTAATGCTGAAGGGAACAAGGTAAGAAGGACATTAACATTACCCAAAGAGGCCTAGATTTGGCCTCAGTTTGTGACCTGGGATCTCTAAGCCCTGGAGCATCATGCCTGAGAGGAGAGCTTGACTGTGTATGGAGGCCATGTACCAGCCAGAAAGTTGCAGTGTAAACGGGGGTGGGGATTTGTGTGGCACACCTTGCCGGTTAACCTACTGAGAACATGGAGACTAAGATCAGCCATGTGGACTCCTTTAGTTGTAGTGTGGACACCACTGCTCAGGTGAAGGATCCTGGTCTGCAAAGCTCTTGAAGTACCTCTGTAAGCCAGCACTGAGAAATCACCCCTGCCTGACTCCATGGAAAAGGACAAGGGCAAATTCTGTGTTTACTGCTTTTTGGAGGCTCTGCTCTGTATACCTTGTGGATTTGATCTGTATCTTTCTTCAGTGATAAACTGAAACTGGGAACATGATAGCTTCCATGATTACAGGAGTCCTTCCAGTGAGTTATCAAGCCTGGATAGTGAGCCCAGGGACCCGAACTGCTGTGGGGACAGATGGCAACAGGTGGTGTATACTGTTCTGACTAACAGCACACCTGCCTTAGCTTCCACAGGTGCAAAAACAGATACATTTCCAGAAGAAAAAAGTTGAATATTTTCCTTCAGCCTTAAAATTTTGTATCTTAAGTATTAAACTCAATGTCTAGTTTTCAAAGCTAGGAAAATAATAGACGATGCAGTGAAGGTATATGTCAAACTATATAGTGTGCTATCATATGCATAGGGAATAAAATAGAAAAAGATCATGTGTTTAATACTTTAAAATACATATATACACAATAAAATCCTTGTTTCAATGTTATTGAACTTAGGATGAGTTAAAATTATTTTCTTTTTAGTAAAGTAATGTGAGGAAGTACTTATATAGAATAATAATAAAATATTTGAAAGGCGGGCTTGGGTTGGAATCATGAGCCACCCTTTACTAATTATGCTATATTAGCCAAAACTCTCAATATTCCTGGAGGTCTTTTTCTTTATCATTAAAATACTAATTTAAATTATTAAATAAGTATGATGTTATTAAAATTAGTCTTATATATGGTAAAGCTTTCTGTAAAGGAACACAAATAAGCAACCCTATAAATGACAGCTACTATATTAGAATGGTACTTTGTTATATTAGAATAGCTTTAGTTTATATATAGAGAGAGATATGGGTAATATCAGAATAATTTTAAGTAATTTCATAAATGCATGCTATAAAGAAAGAGATATAAACATTAGGTCAGAATCACGAATATCTAACAATCCAGGAGTACAGATTCTAATGGTTGGGAAAGTTCAATACAAGAAGTGCTAAGGTTCATTAGGAATTTACATCCGCAGTTTAACCTCCAACTCCCGTTTGGTACACAATGTTACTCCCATCACAATCTCATTGCTGCTAAAAATGTGGCACCAGTGCTTTTCGAAGTCAGTAAACAGAATGGTAATGGCAGCAGTGCCCCCTAGTGGAAAGAGGTCTGATTACTGCAGTCAACTCCAAACCTTCCAATAAGGCAGAAGAAAGCTGGGACTGGATCTATAAACCCTCATGATTTTCTTCGAGTTTACCTTAACAAAAACCAAGAATTCTTTTGAAAGCTCTGCATAGCCTGCAGATGACTCATCGGCTACTTTTCCATGACGATCAACAACCAAGGTGTGACCAGGACACAGCGCTGATTCAAGAAGTGCACAGCGGTTGGGTTGATAAAGCACCCGCAGCTCGGTGAGGGCTCCTCCACTAGCCTAAAAGAGAATGAGAGAAACCAACCCTGAAATAGGAGGAGAAATAATTAAATCTCCTGACACCAGTGTGTATGCCGTATAATCCCCGGACTAGGCATATCAGCTCGGGCCTTTGTCACTCTCCCTTCTATTTTCCAGTCTTATTGGCAGTGACTTGTTCCAAGGACATTCTTGGAAGCAAGAACCCATGAAAGACTATTGCACACAAATCACCCTGGTGTCAGGATGAATTCGTGAGAGATAATGTGCATTTCATCCTCACTTATCCTTCATTTAGTTATTTGAGTCCTTGTAAGACTGCTTGGGATTGAAAAGCAAAATTAACAACAATTTTGTCTCATTTCTATATTTTGCTTTTAAACTACATAACGACATTAGGAGAAGATATTCCTATTCCTGGGCATATTTGAAGACCTATTCCATACCCACTCTGTGCCCAAGGGAGGAAGCAGGGCTCACTGATAACTCATGAATGGTTGAGCCCAAGACTCTAGGTCTACCAACCTTGAGAAAGTTCATTTATCAAGGATGGCAGATTCTTACAGAGCTATTGACTTTTAAGAAACTATTCAAGAGTCAGTGAAGACATCACAGTGGGCAGAGTGAATCATAAAGTCAGAGGCTTCATACCACTAAGACCTTATGTGGAAAAGATAAACTCTGACAGTAGCTGACAGAATTCCCTACCAGCTGATTGTATCCTCGTTAATAAGGGCTTGGGCTTCATTCAATTTTAGAAACAAGGAATGGAATTATTTTGTCGACTCTTTTTTAGAAAAATATAATGGGATTATTTTTTAGGTTTTTTTTTCTTTTGTTCGTGTGTGTGTGTGTGTGTGTGTGTGTGTGTTGTATGTGTGTGTGCATGCATGTACTAGGGGATGGGGCTTTATAGACACTACACATACCCAGTCTTCTCATCTCTACATTTACCTGAGTAGAATCCATATTCACCACATTCATATTTACTAAGCATTCACTAAGGCTTTTTTCATGAGCTATGAAGCACAATGCAGGGTATATTTCTAAGTCAGAAGCGAAAAAGAAAAGACTTCATAAAGAAGGATAGATTGGTTAATCACTTAGCCTGAATTGTAGGCCTACAAATGACATTAGAAGTTTATTTAATGATATTTTCCTTAAGTTAAATGTAGGTTTAAATCACTACATAACATTATGTGAGGCAGATGATTGCCTGTTTCTACTTACTACACTGCAACTCTGGTAACCTCAGTCCTATATTTCATGTCTACTTCTGTTAAATAGTATAATATGAATTCTCTCATCAGATAGATCAACAGATTAAACATCATAGCTCATATTAGCACTTAACACACTGCTTACCAATTATTTTATGAGGGGTCATTTTTAAAAGAAATGCTATGCTTGCCCTCTACAGATAGTACATATATTTAAAGACATTTTTCAAACCTAGACTGAACAACACAAAACAGAGTTGGGCAAAATTGTTTGTTTTGTTTTGCTCCCTAACAGTATGATCCCTAAACCATTCAAAAGTCAGGTAATCTCCTGAAAGCACACTAAAAATTTTAATGTTATCAGTCTATCTCAATTGCCAAAACTTAAGGCTATTTATGCCTCAAATTTTCAAAACTTCACAAAAACAAAATGGTAATTTAAGTTCCCTGACGCAAATATAGAAAGTTAAAAATAACAAGGCATTTAAAGGGGTAATTTGATAATCTTATGAAATTAACTTAAATAAAATATGTCACATACAATGCATATGAAAAGAAAATTTACTACTGGCCCGCATGGTGGAGTACACCTATAATGCCCACACTCAGGAGGGCAAGGCTGGGTTACGTAAGTGTGGTCCGTATCTCAAAAAGTCACTACTACTCACCATTCCAGTGGCACTGCCATTGTCAAGGGCTAGGGAGAGATGCCTCATCTCATGGCTTTGGAAAATACATAAATTCCCTTTGTTGAAAATCACATTGAAGAGACCTAGAAAATATTCTTAATTATTTAACAAGTAGCACATTCTTTAAAAGCTCCTTTCCCTTCAATTATACACTGAAATCTTGTAAGAGTTTTAAATATTTCAGTTAAATGTTTGTAACTAGTAAAAAAGTAAAATATCTCCCATAATGTATATGAAAATTCATAATATATGCTATGTACTTTAGTTTGCTGAGATATAATGTATTTCAATAAAATAATTTTTAAAACAAATGGTTTCTTGAGCCATGATTCATTTCATTTGCTAATAAGTGTGTGAAACTTATTTCTGGGTTTGTGTGTGTGTGTGTGTGTGTGTGTGTGTGTGTGTGTGTGTGTGTGTTATACCTTATATAGGTACACAGATAATATAAAGTACATAGATTAAGGCACATAATATGGTATCTATAGAATTATTTCATTGTAACAAAATTTGATTTCCTAAATTGAACCTGTCTTTCCTATCTATCCTACTGACATATCCTACTTTGCATTAATTAAAACATTGAAGCTTGTCAAAGCATATCAAGTGAGGGAGGACTGTAGCAACTATTCAGTGATATAAGTTCCTAAAAACTCAATTTTTAACAAGAAGCTACCCAACTTATTATATATACAGATTCACATAGCATCAAGCAATGCAATTTGTAAATTATATATTTATATTTTTATTATAATTAACTACATGGAAAATACTTTCAGTTAAGAGCCAGCACTGATAAAGAGGATAACTACAGACCTCTATATTTTAAAAAATTCATTATATATTTATAATTTAAATTCATTTAAAGTCATAGTTTTATAAGTGAAATGTTCAGCAGAACATTCAAAATAGAAAGGCATTTGTTTAATTTAATCTGTAACTGATATTTTGTCTACCCAATAAAGTACATCTTAATGGTTAATAATTAAACACAATTGTGAGGTTAAACTGTACTAGTGAGTAATTACAGATAATCCTAGAGATTGGCATGTTATGAAAATGAGGAAAGAACTAGGAGGCAGGAATCCTGACATGGGCTTGACATGCTGTTAAGTTGAGCAACCTTGAACAAATCATTTTGTGTCTCAATTTCTCATTAATAAACTCAGGATAGTAATCGCCAAAGGAATATTGTTCAGGTGGTCTACTAATTGAGGGAACTAATGAGGTGATGATGGAGGAATCTCAGACTAAGGAATCTTTCCTACAACTGTGCTAACAAGTTTTCACTTTAATTCAATTTTCCATTTGGCTTAATGATTCCATAAATTCCAAAATCTATATGCATAAAGGTATGTTATATTTTATTTTTTAACATCATAATTATTTTATTCTGTATTTAAAATAAGATTTTTTTCAATTTTATGTGCACCATGTACTTTCTTGATGCCTAAAAAAGGAGGACATCAGATCCTCCGCAACTAAAAGTCTTCTTATAACATTTAGATAGAAGGTTATTTTTCTTATTACTTATTTATCAATCAGAGCTCTTTGTATATTTTTTATACCAACTTTTTATCAGATACATTAGTTTTTAAACACATCTCCCGTTATTTAGGCTCTTTCCTTATTGATTATTTCTTTGCTATGTAGGAACTTTATAGTTGGATATAATACTATTTGTCTGTTTGGGGATTTGTTGCCTTTGCTTTTGAAAAGGTCATACCCAGTGAAATCATTGTCCAGACCAATCTCATATAGCTTTTCAAGTACACGTTGATTAATTTTGTGCTTTTGTAAAGTTTTTTTTGAGTTATAATTTTATATCTTTATTGTCAGAAAATATTCTTGGTATGATTTTTACCTCCTTAAGTTTGTCAAGACATGCTTTGTGGCCAAATATATTATCTTCCCTGAAGTATGTGAAGCCAAGAAAAATGTGTATCTCCAACTGTAGGGCAGCATATAAATATGTTAGTCCTGTTTGGTGTAGAATGCAGTTTAAATCTGGTGGGGTTTGTTAATTTTTTGTCTGGAGAACCAGATCACTGCCGAGACTGGGGTGTATTAGTGATACATTATAATCACCATCTTCTTCAGAACAATCTGCTTATATATTTGGATCCCCTGATGTAAATATATACAATCACGCCTTACTTAATGATGGAAATAGTCTGGTAACATGCCATTAGGTGATGTCATCATTATACAGAAACTGTATATTTATATAGGTATAGATTGCATATGTACCAGCTGGGGGTATTACGGGGTCCATAACTGAATGTGAGAATATAATATGAATTATATTGATAAACTGTCAGGTGCCATTTGTGTCTGTTGCAAGTGGGCTCTGGGACCACAGCAGGCCCTCTTGTGTCAGACTCAAACACATATATCTCCTGTCTTCTGAAACTCTGTGTCCTGGAAAAGCCTAGCTGCAAGAGAGAAAAAGGAGAGCCGGAAACAGCAGAAAGGGATTAAAATCATCGTGTCCTTCAGGACAACTAGAAGGAAAACACAACAGAGGTCACTACTTTTTGTCCTATGGTAAAGAGTGCCTGCAACAGGAACAAGAAGTCAGGATCTCATTGGAGAAGAGAATGCTCTGCAGACAGGAACCCCAGCATGACTGCTCCTCAGGGCCACCCCAGCTGTTTCTGTTGGGTGTTGCAAGAGCTTGATTTAATAATGTTTTCCTATCTGTCTTCACTTTTTTCTCTTACTGGGAAACCTCGCTGAAAGGAAAACACTGTCCCACTCAGGACTCTTCATTGGAAAACTCCAACAGAGCTTCCAGCCATTTCTGCTGCACATTGTCAGCTCCTGATTTGACGATGTTTATCCATCTGTGGCTTGCTATTTGGTCCTTTTCTTGCTTTATTGATCAGGCTACTCCATTCATTCTACTAGATGTTGCAAATGCATGGTTTTCTAATTGTTTTCTATCTATCTTGATGCTTGTTCTATTTTTTTTAACAAGATCCAGACTCTCTCTGTATTTCCCATCTTTATATGGCTTATTATATTCTTTTAACTCTATTCCTTTCTTAAGGACTTTACTTATTATTTTAAACCATGTCTTAGTCTATGACTATCTCTATCCTTTCTCTTTTCTCTCCCAAGCCGATATATACCTTTAAACATACTGTAACCTGTTTAGAGGTTTTTCCATTTGGATCTGTCTTTACTAAGCATTTGTATTTTTTTAACTTCTTCATTGACTCTTCAGGAGTTTCATATCATACACCCCAATTCTGTTCACCTCCTGGTCCCCCCATACCCTCCCCTCATCCCTGTCATGCCTCCCCACATAAAGAAACAAATCAAAGTATGCAAGTAAGCGAACAAAAGCAAAAACGAAAAACAAAAACAAAACCACTTCAACTTGCCAGTAAAATGGGACAAAAAGGTATACTATATGGCAGACTGAAGCCTCCAGTGCCACCAGGATGAATGAAGAGGTGCTGGAGAAGCAGGAAACAAGGAGCAGCAGAGATTTTTCTCTTCTTCTACTTTTACTTGCTATACGTTTAGTAGACTTACTCATTCAAAATCAAAATCCTATTGTAGTTCATTCTCAAACATTTGGCAACAGTAAAAGGTTTCTGGATACAAAATGATGAAATAATTCAATAAATAAAGCAAATGTATAATGAATCAGAAGTGTTTCTGTCTGTGCCCACCCATGTTGCTTCATGTGACTTCTTCACTGCAGTTGCAGTTTGAACACACAACATGCTCACTTTTCATACAAAGGAATTACTTTACCATATCTGTCTGTCTGCTCTCCAACAGCATCAACTGTACCATCTGGATGCAGGCGGACAAACCCTCCAGTAAGCTTGCTGTAGAACTGAAGAGTATTTCCTTTCATGAACTTCCAGCTCTCGGCTGCCCACTAAAATATAAACAAAGCAAAGACCATCTGAGAAGAAACTACTAATCAATAGTCCTTACCAAAAATGGCATACTGTTTTTGTTTAACACATCAAACAGCCATTTGAAATCATATGTACTAAATCATTTGAAATAAGTCTTACTGTTTCTTTTATCTTGAGTTCTAGCTTCTTCCCTGTAAATATAAAGAAGTTGATTAATTTACAGAGTATTGTGTTTTCTTTAGTCATCATAAAACATGATTTGCCATATGTATTTATGACACTCACTCACAGAGAAGATAGTGTTATCCCTAGCATACATTTCTCTGACAATTTTACCGTCATCTTCTCCTTCATCCAGCCATCTGTGGAAAGAAAAATATATCAGTGATTTTCAAGCTTTTTGTTTACCCAATCCATTGGCACTTATGTTCCCAAGTCAGAAATAATGGAAAGTGGGAATGTGGAAAAAATGCATGGGCACCGAGTCAATGAAGAGCGCTGAGTCATGAAGGCAAAGTAGAAAATCCTTTAATGACAGTAGGAGTGGGAGGGAGGAGGAAGAACAAACCCTCAGCTGAAGGGCCGATGTTTTCTTCAGTCAACAGGTGAGTCAGTCAGTTGCCACTGACTGCCAATGCCATAGATTCTATATCCATTGAACTAATAGCTTTATCCTGTCCTTTGGCTACCAGCTACAGGTCAAGCTCCAGTCAGTTATTTAGACAATGGTACTATTAGTTCCATAAGGAAGGCGGAACAGGAGTGCCCAAAGAAACAGTAAATCTGCCACTGCTGCTAGAGAAATGAGCTAGCAGTCAGGGACCACTAGCAATGGGCCAGTGGTTTCATAAAAGCTACAATTAACATTTATTATACAATTGATTATTTTTGAAGATAATCATCAAAGAGATCACATTTTCACATCATCAACTCTTACTTTCCTAGCAATATACAAAGGAAAATCATGCTTTAAGCTCTATCAAACTTTTCCAAAGTATTCAATTTCAGTCACACGGAATGATTAGACATAAAACTGATAATATTTTTCCATAAAAGAAGTGGCCCTAAAGATTAATGTCCTCAGAATTAATCAAAGGAGCTTCACTTTGCAGTGGATGGTGGTTAATGCAGACTTGTAGCTGGTCAAGTATTGAGAGCAAGTAACTGCTGAGTGCTCATCCTCAAACAGAATACCCATATCACCTCCTCCAAGAAACATCATGGGAGAGTGGATAGAAAGAATGTAAGAGCTGGATGACAGGGAGGGCTATGAGGCTCTTATAATTGATGACATGGCCATGACACTCGTGAACAGCTGCAGTTGCAGTTGCCTGTACAAGACTGAGTCTGTAAGCATGCAGTTTAAAAGGGAATTCATGAAGTCATGCCCAGGGGAGGCAACGGCAGTTGATATCTGCCGGGAGAGAGTCATTGTCTGTAGCTCCACATACTCATGCACATGTGCCTGGTTAAATCTAGTGGGACATAAAGCAAAAACAAAACTAACAAAAAAAGCCCATGAAAATGGGAAATGGAATGGCAACTCATGGGAGGAGAGTGGAGGGTGGTGGGGTGGGAGAAAGATAGTAGGAAGTTGGGGAGATGACTAAGACAATGTATTATATATGAACATAAAACTGTCACAGAATAAATTAATAAAAAGATTGACATTCATAAATGTTACATAACAAAACCTCAGGGACCAGGAATAATTGATAAGCTCTCTAGTTCTCACCAGTATATGAACTTAGAACTGTCTGATATGAAATAACTTGCCAATGTAAACACACCTGTGACAGAAGAAGGCATACTCATTGTTGGTAGTGGGATCTCTGATCACAATATCCTCAAGAAACCAGCCATTTCCTAAGAACAGATTTAAGAAGGTAAAATGTATTAATGAATATATAGAGTATGTACAGGATTATTGCATGCTTTGGATAACAGGTCTCAATTCTAAGTATATTTTATGTAACATAAATCTCAACTACTTCCAAAAAGCTATTTGTTACAGAAGGATAGTGATAAACATTTAATGTAGTTCAACAAAAGAACAAATTGTTTTAATAATTTTATGACATATATTTCAATATGATTCTCCAAATAAATACAGCATAATTATACCCTTGATTTCAGAAATTATATTCACAATCCTAGACCTAACATCTTCAAGAATATATATTTTATTAATTAGTAATACTTTATATTTCCATAAAGTTACCAAGGTTTCCCAAATATTATGTAAGTCTATATAAACAAAACACACATTTTTAAATATGCTAAAAATAACCAGTTACTCAGATAGTGTATCTGAGGACTCAGACAAGCAAAGATTGGTACATATAAAGGCAATAATCTCTTTTTAAATGTTTACATTCATATTAACTTGCAAACTGAGGTTGGATGAAACACAATTTCATTTACTGGAAATAATAGGATACTTTAACTACTAACAGTAGTTTTGTCTGCACAAAGATTCATATCAAAATATATCCTTTCCAAATTAAAACTCCTTAAGTTGGTGTGCAAACAAAACAAAGCCAGCGTGGCCCCCTTTGTCTGTTCTCTGCCTTGCTCCATGCCCCTCATGCGGCTCCCCACAGTTTCCCAGACCCCTGGTTCTCAAGCTTCAGTGAGCATTTGAGCCACCGAGGCCAATAATGATAACGGGCACTGCTGGCCCATACTCAGTTTCCGGGTCAGGAGGGTGGGGAAGCGACAGCCCACTGGGACCAAACGTTCCAGTCTGTGCAAGAAGGAGGAGGTTCCCGACATGGAATTTTCTGTACTAAAACAAATCCAAACAAAGTAGGACGGTTAGTTACCTACGAACTGAATTTTCAGCTAAGTTCCCAGATCACTTCAAAAATCACTGTCACATGATACGTTTTACAATCATAGGCCATTGCTAACTGTCACTCCCCCAAAAATGTTATTTTAATTTTACTCTGAAGTGCTACTAAAAAAATACTCTTTTTCTTTAAGAAAGCCAGAAGGTTACTAGAATTCTGACACAGGTTTTAGAAGCAACTGAGAAACCTAAGTAGTAACTTTTTTAAAAGTAAACTTTAAATTTTGTATTTTATTAAGTTATTTTTAAATTATTTAATAATTTTATTTTATTAAAGTATTTTCATACAGTATAGTTTGATCATGTTTTCCTTTCCCAACTCCTCTAGGTTCATCCCACCCAACTTAATGTTCTTTCTCTCTCTAAAAAACAAAAACAAAAAAGAATAAACAAAAAAACAGTAAGACAGAAAAGATGTCAAAACAAAACAAAAAGCCACAAAATGACATGGAGTTCATTTTATGTTGGCCAACTATTCCTAGGCATGGGACCTGCCCTGGGGTATAGTTGATATTCCTGCTGACACTCCACTGGAGAAAACTCATTTTCATTTCCCAGCAGGTATCAATCGCAAATAGCTTCCTGGTTAGGGGTGGGACTTTGTGTCTGTTTCCTCTCCTCTGTGCTGGGATTTTTGCCTGACATGAACTTGTGCAGGTTTTGAGAGTGCTATCACAGTCTCTGTAAGTTCATATGTACATCAATACTGTTGTGTCTGGAAGACACAGTGCCCTTGGAGTGATACACCCCCTCTGGCACTTCTACCTCTTCTTTCACACAGATACCTGGCCCTTGAAAGGAAGGGTTTGATGAAGACATCCCATTTAGGACTAAGTGCTCTACAGTCTCTCATTCTCTAGACTCTAACTATCAGCCTCTGTTTTAAATCCTATTTCCTGCAAGAAATTTCTCTGATGAGGGCTGAAAGATGCTAAGTAGTAACTCTTAAAGGAAATGAGGAATTGATCTTACAAATACCAACTTTGCAAACTAAAAAGATAACACAAAGCTATTCATATAAAAATATATTGTCATTTTTTTCTCATTTTTGAGAAAACTTAGGACTAGATTTAGAGCTAGAAAGATTAATGACAGTAGTAAGAATTGGAGATTTTAGGGAGTGACTGCATCCTAAAGACTCTGCCCTTAGAACCGCGGTATCTTATAAAAGGGCTCAATAGGGCACATCGGACTTTTTTGCCCTTTTGTCATGTGAAGACTAAGAGAGACTTTCACCATATATAAGTGTGTGTGTGTGTGTGTGTGTGTGTGTGTGTGTGTGTGTGTCCTCAGTGCTAGAGACTGGACCTCTGGTTCTCCATGTACTAGAAGCACTCTGCACTTTCCTGTTGGACTTCCCAGTTACTATAACAGTAAGAAATCTGTGGTCTTTATAAATTACCAGGTCTGGGCTCTTTTGAAACAGACTGTAACAGAGATGTTGAGAACCTAAAACCTGTTATTGTGAGCCTCTGCAGGCAATCAGACAATAAAGATATCACTGTAACAATCAGACAATAAAGATATCACTGTGTTAGATTATCATTATCGGAGGGATTTTCATTTTGCTTCAAAATTGTAGAAAAAACTGAAAATATACGAGGAACTGAATTTGATATTTTTTATTAAATTTTAGATTTTATTACATTATGATTAGAAAATGTGGCTTTTGAGGGAAATTTATTGCGATATTTTCTTTTAATTTTATAAAGAAAATAAGGGTATTTGACTCATAGTTTTGAAAAATAAAATTTCAACAGAATGGTCCAGCTCTCATATTACCCACAGAGATTTCATTTGGGGCCTGATAAAATATAAAATGGTTCATGGAGTTTTTAGTGAAGATGCCATTCTGCACAGCTTGAAGGTATAATTAAGTACCTGGAAACCTTCCAAATTCTGAAACATGAGAGACTTCTATTGTGTAGTTTTTTTTTTAATTTCTTCTTGAATCTTCATATATTTCTTTGAATGTTGTTTGTTAAATAAATTCTCACTAGTTTTAAAGCCTCATTGCGAATCATAAATGTTAACAGAAATATTAACAGAAATTTTTTTCCTATACCTTTTAATGATTGTCACCTTGAATTTTACTCTACCATATAAGATTATGAATAAACATGCTTCATTTTATTTACATATTCATATTATATCATACTCACATAATAATTGGAACTGACATATTTAATGTCTCCTGAGTATAACACATGATTCAGAGTGGGAATTTTTCAGGCTGAGAATTTCTACCCTTGTTTAGAAAAGTTAACTCTGAAATGAGGCAAAATATGACTATGAGACTCTCCAAATGCTACACCAGGGCACTATCATAAGAGCTCCTGGAATCCTCACTTGACAGTTAAACTAGCTGACAACTAACAAAATAACAACATGCAAATAACTGATATCTGATTA
>CABHPP010099078.1:0-11149 GCA_902168425.1 Peromyscus attwateri | reverse complement strand
GGGGCTGAAGAAGTGGGTTAGTAGTTAAGAGCACTGGCTTCACTTCCAGAGCACCTGGGTTTGGTTCTCAGTACCCACACGACAGCTCACAGCAGTCATTAGCTCCAGTTCCACGAGGTCTGATGACCTCTTCTGATCTCCTTGGGCACCAGATGTGTACATGGTGCACAGACATGCATGCAGTCAGAACACTCATGTATATAAGATAAATAAATCTTAAAAAAAAAATCTGGAAAATATTTAGGATTATTTTTTTGGCAACAGACTATGTAAAGAAACTTTGTGTGATAGACTCAATATAAAACAGCATTTTAAAATATAATTCTTTTCTTTGATGATCTGTTATGCCTTTCAAATTGCCCTGCTGATGCTGAAATGTAGTGTTGTGAAACTATTGGATAATATTTAATGATTATGTAGTCTATTTCTAAGGCAATAAAAGTGTAAATAAAATCAAGTATGTAATAATTTATTCACTATTCAAAGCAAACATTTATTGGATGGGTAGAGGTGGAGATAAAAGAAAATCAATGTTCCTGCATGCATTCTGTGGGTGCTATGTAGTGGGCATTCTGTGGGTGCTTTGTGGTGGGCATTCTGTGGGTGCTATGTAGTGGGCATCTTTAGATGATGGGATAGAGGTAGAGTTTTGTTTTTAGGCAATGAGGAGCCACACAGGTTTTAAAGCAGGGAGTGGTCAGATCTGACCCACTCAGGAAGCTGATAGGAGAGATGTTTGGCAGCAGGAAGGGCTGGAGAGCCTGGCAAGACGTTCAGTATTATTGAGTGTGCTTGTTTACCCTCTCCTGAATTCCTGCTGAAGTGTCAGATCTTCACATATTAAAAAACAAACAAACAAAGCCCCCCAAAAACCAAACCCACAGTTGTTCTGGGAAGGTTTATCTGAAGTTTTATTTATTTATTTATTTAACCAGCAGAACAAAGTGATGTGAGGTTTCTGGAAACACCACGCTGATTAGAAAGAATGGCATACAACTCTTCATCTCAATATGAGCAAAGCAACCTCTAAGAAACTCAGTGCTGTTCTATAACTCTCCTTGGAATCCAGATTAGGTACAGATGGGCTGTGCCAGGGCTGGTCCCAGGGCAGCAGCTCTGGCAGTGGAGAGTCTCATAGTGGGAGCTGAGTTGGAGAAAGGGAGATGGGGCTCAAAGACTAACAATGTCCTAGAGGAAAGCCTATCCGATCCCAGCATCCCCCTTTCCTTCCTCACAAAGGTCATAGGACTCAGTGATTCATTGCTAGAGGCCAAGTTTCCCTTCTGATGGAGGAGATGCACCTAATTATCTTTAGTTTGGGGTCCATATGCTCACCTACAAATAATTACCAGAGTTTTGTGTTGTAGAATATAATTTTGAGATGTGTTACATTTGTTTATGCCGTGGAACATTTGTTTAATGATGCAAAGATGTGTTGCATTCTTTTATGTTGCATTTGTTTAGGTCTGTGAAGCTGTGTTACTTTAGCTGTCTAAAATACCTGATTGGTCTAACAAAGAGCTGAACGGCCCATAGCAAGGTAGGAGAAAGGGTAGGTGGGACTGGCAGGCGTAAAGAATAAATAGAGGGAGAAATCTGGGAGGAGAGATTAAATAATGAGAAAAGGAAGAGAGGAAGACACAAGGAAGACAGCCACTCAGCTACACAGTAAGCCATGGAGTAAGAAGTAATGAAAGGTATATAGAAATAGAAAAAGGTAAAAGTCCAGAGACAAAAGATAAATGGGATAATTTAAGAAAAGCTGGCTAGAAACAAGCCAAGCTAAGGCTGGGCATTTTTAAGTAATAATAAGTCTCTGTGCGTATTTATTTGGGAGCTGGGTGGTGGGGTCCCAAAGAGCATAGAGCCTAAAGAGTAAAAAAAAAACAAAACAAGTACAGTTTCAAGCCAAGAATGACCAAAAGTGAGGCTCTAATGCAGAATAAGAAGTTTCTGTGGTGATATTTTCTTTGTGTACCTCAATAAAGCTTATCTGAGGATCAGAGGAAAAAGCCAGCCACTATATTAAACATAGAAGTCAGGCAATAGTAGCATGTGCCTTTAATCCTAGCATTTGGGAGGCAGAGATCCACATGGCCTCTGTTCAAGGCCACATGGGGAACAGAGCCAGGCATGGTGGCACATGCCTTTAATCCCAGTACTAACCATGGAAGTCTGGAGGTCTGTACAGATAGGCAGGAAGTGATAGAGGTGGGCAGAAAGAGGAAGTGATGTAGCTGGGTGGAGAGAGGAAGTAAGAGGGCAGGGACAGAAAGGCATATAGGTGTGAGTATATAGGAAGTAGGTCTCTTTGGAAGCTGAGGAGTTGGTGAGGTGAGGTTGGCTGTGGCTTGTCCTATTCCTCTGATCTCTCAGTTTTTTACCCCAATATCTGGCTTTGGGTTTTTTTTTATTAATAAGACCATTTAGCAATTCACCTTACAAGTTTCTTCCAAACCCTCATTATAGTCTAGTCTTGTCAGAATCTTACAATGGGAAACATAGGCATGTTTGTCTCAAGGAGGGGGGCCTGATAGAGATGCTTTGTATAAGGCTTGGAAAATGGGAGGGGTTAGGAGTTCGGGATTTTCCCCACCCTCCCGTTTCAGTAGAAGGGATCTCACTCTTTCACACTCAGTTAAAGAACTAAATTGGACTCCCAGGCTGAGCAAGCATAGGGTGACATGGACTGTGTACCAACTGACCAGCCTTCCTCTGTTTCAGTGTGGGGGCTTGGAGAACAGGTAGAAGAACTTGCTGTTCCTTCTCTGCTGCAAAACTGAATGACCCCTGTTATCTTTCTGTACAGTAACCAAATACTCTCAGTTTTCTGTGGATATATGCTCTTGATAATGATGAAAAAGACCAGTTATAGCTGAATTACTTACCGCTATACAATAAAGACATTCAGCTTACTGTCTTTATGAGCACATGCATGGGGATTCTTGGGGAACCCCTTCAGATCTTGCCTTTGCCAGGGTGATCTCCTTCTTTTAGAGCATATGAGTTACAACCCTGCTAGTGGTATCAATTGTAATTCATCACCATTTTATGTGGGCCAGATAGCAGCAACTAGTTGAGCGAGCAAAGAAAAAGCAGGCAATTGTGATAAAGACAAGGGGATTTCTCAGGCAGTCCAACAGAAGACATAGTAGAGTAGGGTCCTAAACAGGAATTCGGGACTGGATAGAATCTAGGTGCTTGCTTTGTGGAGGCTTCTGGTATCTCAGAGGTCTCTCTCTCTCTCTCTCTCTCTCTCTCTCTCTCTCTCTCTCTCGTTCTCTTGTTTCTCTTTCTTGCTCTCTCTTTTCCCTTCAGGGAAATTTTCTGGCTTTTATTCTTTCTAGAAAGCCCCTTTCTGTGTCCATGGCTGACACAGTGCTCTAAGGCTTACAGGATCTGTAGTCAATGATCAGAACAGCTTCCTTGGGTTCCTTCACAAGGAAGATGATTTCCTAGTCAGTTCAAGGGATACATACTAGTCCGATCACCTATATCCAGGGAAGTAGGTGTCACAGTCCTAAACCACAGGACCTAGAGGGTGGGTAGGGAGTCAGTTCTCAGAAAAGAGTGGTTGGCCAGATATCCATAGTGATCCCATCAGTGAACAAACTGTTCACTATTATGTTACATATGAAAATTTCCCAGTTCATCTTAAAGCATATCTTAATGAAAAAACATTAAGCCTGGAACATAGTTTTTTTTTTTTAAGACAGGTATTCTCAAGGACCTATGGGGAAATATAAAATCAGTGTTACCTCTTTGGGAACATGATTTGCCTTGATCCAATAATTCTATCTCCTGGAATCTATTCTAAAAATTTATTCAACTATGCATTCAGAGGAAGTGATTGTGAAAATAAATTATTATAATCCAAACCCTTTAATGCAAACTTGATCAAAATTTAAATCAGGGTTGGGTATGGTGGCACACACCTTTAATTCTAGCACTTTTGGGAGGAAGAGGCAGGTGGATTTTTGTGAGTTCAAGGTCAGCCTGGACTACAGAGTGAGTTTCAGGACAGCTAGGGTTATATAGAGAAAAACCTGTGTCAAACAAACAAACAAACAAACATTTAAGACAGAGGTGGCATGTTTTTCTTGGCAGCTACTGAAGACACATCTTCATAATCTACATGAATCTCGGTAAGTTACACTTTATCCCGCATGGAAAAAGAACAACCAGAAAAAGGCACAACTATGGATAGTACTGGTGAGAGGCAGGAGGTAGGTAGGCTGCGGTACTGACTAGGCAGCCAAAGTAGGTCTCACTGAGTAAATGAGAGGTCCCTAGAGGGGGGCCGAGGAGAAACTGTGCAGATTTGAGATCTGAGAGAAGAGTGGAAGGGGAGACGGAAGAGGCTGAATAAACACTCTAAGGTAGGGGCTAATGTGGCCAGTTTTGGTCACGGGCTGGTGGGAGAGAAGAATGAGTGAGGCGAGCAAGGGAAAGAGATGAACAGAGCGGAAGGTGTGTTGATCACACAGGACCTGGCGGGAACTGCAGGGCTCTGGCTTTCCTCCTGAGTGCACTGGGGGTGGGAGTACTTTGATTAGAGGAGTGCCTGGTATGGTTTACATGCATACAGGTCTGGATGCTGTGCCCAGAACAGATGGTGAGGGAACAAAGTAGAAACAAGGCCGGGCGGTGGTGGCACACGCCTTTAATCCCAGCACTCGGGAGGCAGAGCCAGGCGGATCTCTGTGAGTTTGAGGCCAGCCTGGTCTACAGAGTGAGATCCAGGACAGGCACCAAAACTACACAGAGAAACCCTGTCTCGAAAAACCAAAAAAAAAAAAAAAAAAAGTGAAACAAGGAACCCTGTTTGGAAGCTGTTGCAGTAGCATTGAAAGAGCATTGCTAAAACCGCACCAAGAAGGAGACAGGGAGTATTATACTAAGAGAATGGGAAGGGACCGGGGCTTTCATTTGTAATGGAACCAAATAATGGGCATGAGTAAATAAGAAAGAACAGTGGTCAGAGATGAAATTTTACAGCTCAGTATTTAAGGAAGGAGAGTTCACATCCACATGTAGGGGGAGGAACACAAAGGTTGAGAAGGTAAAACAAACTTTAAAGATTTTCAGGACTGCGACAAAGGCTTAGAATTATTACTGAAAGTAGATTATAGTAGACAGTTATAGTGCTGAACATTACACACACACACACACACACACACACACACGCACGCACGCACGCACGCACTCACTCACACAAGCACACACACACTGTTAAGAGCGGCACTATTTTGATTGCCTTTAATGAAAAACCGTTAGAAGTGGAAGTAAACAGCTGACCCAGCTCCTCTGAGAGCAACCCTTGGTTGCAGCACATCTGGTAAGCCGCTGCAAGAACCCTCTTCCACGTGCGCGCACACGCCAGCGAGAGCAGGTTCTACAAAGCAACCATGCCCGGAGTTGTACATGCAGAGCCCGAGGGCAACTGTGACTTCCACACGGTGGTAGCAGTTACCTGTTTATTTGTTTTAGGTTTTGAGGAGTTCTTTCCTTTCTTGTGAAGGAGGAACAGTGGCGACGACTCAATGGGACACTCGTACAGTGAAGTGTGGACCTTTTCAGAATAGCGCTGGAAATTTTCCACTTCCACATCTCTATCCAACCTGTGTGTGTAAGAGGAAAAATCGTCCTAAAAATGCTGTCCATAATCACAAAATGAAAACTATGGCAAAAACCTGTGGCAGTGGAAATGTATGTGTGTGTATATACATCATCTTGAGTATACCTATCTTAACAGGAATCCTACAATTACCGTTCAGTTAACTAACACTACTTTCTGGCACTCCACATTCTGACCGACAGGTGTCTTTTCCTCTAGACTCTGGATGTCTAGGACTATGCCTGTGTCTCTTCGTCTGTGTTCAGTTTCTCCCTTGCTTGTTCTTGTATCCCCAGAGCCTCTGTTGTCTCTTACGGACCTCGATCAGTGGCTTTGGTTAAAGTCAGGTATTACATTAAGAAGACCTTAAACTCTGAACAAGGATTTTGGTATGCTTATCTGTAGTTTACTATTAATAGCCAGCACGAAAAGAACTGTATCATATTTATAGCTTGTTAAACACCAGGTGCTGTACAAGGTACCTTAATATGTATTGTCTCATATATTTCTATGACAGGCCTACCAAGCAGGTGCCTTTGTTATCTGTATTTTGCAGGTGGAGAAATGAAGGCTTGCTCAGCCACAGCAATATGGGAATCAAAGAGCAAGAGACTTACAAACCCAAGCACGTCAGTTGCTCAAGCACATGAACTTTTAATTACTAGCTGCTAAGGACTGTAAGGTTCATAATTATCAATTTTACTAATGTACACATTTCACTACGGTATTGATCAATACCAATCCGACACATTCACCGGTGAAAAACAGCATACCTGGTAAAGTAGGCATTGCTTATGCATCCGGTGAAATTAGCATACTGGGGACTGATGGGTGAGCCACCAAAGTAGAACTTCTTCTCGCTTGTCTGAGGCTGTTCCGCTTTCTCTTTTGTAGGATTCTTACTCCCAAGTCGGCTTTTGTCTACTATCAGTTCGTATCTGCAAAGGAAAGAGTCTTCACACACAGCACATTTTACCCCATTGCTACCTTTCACCAGACAGGCAGGCTTTCTCACAGGGGCGAAATGGAACCTCTCCCTAATGAAAAGACAGATTCCTCAGGAGGCCCAGGAGGAAATGGCTAAATACGCCTGTGTGCAAGAAGGGATCTCCACACCGAGGTTGGAATTTAAATCTCCACGGTGAGAGTTTTGTAGGGGAACCAGAGCACACCTCTGGCAATCATCACATTTACGCGAGGCCAGTTTCCTTGCACAGCACACTGGGGCTGATCACTAGAAACAGAGTCTACAGAAACTGTACCACCATTTGCTTTTTTTTTTTTTTTGATGGGGGTGTTCTACACAAGGAGACAGGGCAGCAGCAGTCTTCATCAGAAGCTTACTTCTTACTCCAAAATATTTTGTTTTGTGAAAAAGAAATTCAGTAATACAGATTTTAAAGATGAAGTCAGAGCTCTTAAAATGGGGTCATAAATGTAACATCCTTTACTGTTTAGGTCCAAAATCTAAACACAGCCAGTATTTGCTGAGCCCCTTCCATGTGCCATACTCCATTCACCAAGTAGCATAAGTATGCACTGCCAGAGCAGAGATGAAAACTGATCTTCATATTGACCCCCCTCCACCACCAAAGAGTCTGCATTTGTTGAACAACTTTCTGATGGTTTCTTTGGTGTCTCTTGAATATGAATAGCATCCTTTTGGGAAGGAGGCAAGCTGTTCCTTCCATCACCTTTTTGGAACACTAGAAAGGCAGTGACACAGCCTAGGAGCCATAGCGACATTTGACAGAAGCACACCCTGCAAATTAAGGTCCTGGTGGGAGGTAGAGGAAGGGAGGCACTCTACCTCATGGGTGAGATGGAGGTAATGACGAAGTGGGACAACCCATCATGGTACTGCTTGTCTGCCGACTTCACCTTGATGCCCTTTACATCCATGACAACAGTCCCATTGTCCAGGGAAATGGAAAACACATCAGACTGAAATACAAGCACATGTATTTAAGTGGGAATCTCAGGATAAAAACTGACACGTTTTCAAAAGTCACTTGATGGTATTGCTTAATACCAGTGAGCAGAATATTGGCCAGTAGGATAATTTCTGTGAATAGCAACAGCTAAACACTTTGGCCTGTGTTAATGCTGCTTATAAAAGTAGACATGTTTCAGGGCTGAGTCAGTAGGTAAATGTGCTTGCCCTGAAAGTCCGATGACCTAAATTCAGAACCCCAGAATCCATGTAAAAACCAGATCCAGTGGCATGCGTCTGTAATATGGTACTACTATAGTGAGACAGGAAATGTAGATAGGAATGTTGCAAACCGGGAGTCCACACGGGAGTGTCAAAAACAAGGGCTCCTGCTGCCTCCAAACACGGAGGTGGAAGGTGAGAACTGATGCCCAAGAGTTGTGCTTTGACCTCAACATACAGGAGGAATATACTTGTAATCTCTCTCTGTTTCTCTGTCTCTATCTCTGTCTCTCTCTCTCTCACACACACATATTTCAGTGAAAAAAAAAAGATACTCCCATATTTTGAACTGAAACCCTTTGGTGGTTTTGTCATGCCAAGAGATGGCTTAGTCTCAATGACTTTTCCTGGCCTAGGCATTTCTGCCATATCAGTCTCATAAGATCCCTTTGAAAGAGAGTGTTTCAGCCTCCTGGAGGATGTAGCTAGATGAAGGAACTGGAGTTAATTCACTCGTATGTTTTTTAAACGCTTCACTTATTTGATACATTGAGATAGAAGAGACCTTTCATGAAGCAGAAATTACTTCTTTTCTGAATTTGCGTACTGCTTATTTTAAAACACTGGTGGATGATAATGTTTCCCTTTCTTTACATGCACACCGACTTCTAAAGTCAGCTGCCCATCCACAAACCCCAACTGCATACGAAAACAGCCGGCTGTGACAGAAAATTATTAAAGAACCAGGGTAATTGGAGGCAAGCTTTGAGGGCAAAAGTTCTACAAAATGCTCTCTGTAGATTCGCATGGGTGCTATTGATTTAAATTACGTTGAAAATAAAAGTGACAGAGCTAGGGGTATACAGCAGTCTACGAAGGGCTTGTTGTACAAGCATGGGGACCCCATTTGATCCCCAGAACCCACGCAAAGAGCTGGGCATGGTGGCACACACTTGTCATCCCAGCACTGGGGAGATGGAGACTCTGGGGCTCACTGGCCACATTGCCATTGAGACTCCTCAAAAACAAAACCAAACAAGCCCCAGGTGGATGGCACTTCAGGAAGAATGATACCCGAGGCTGTCCTTTGGCCTCCACATGCACAAGCACACATGTGTATATGCACATGTTAACTCTCCCAATATACACAAACAAAAGAAATGAGTTTTAAAAAGGTGACAGACACAGGTATCTGTAAAAAGCAAAACTTGCTTTCAAAAACTGTAACAAGGCAGAGATACAGCTGCTGAATCTTAGCTTTGCCAAACCTCTACAGATCTTATTTGTTTTCATGGGAATGAAGATTGAACTGGGGCTTCACGCGTGTTAGGCCAGTTCTTCGTCACTGAGCCGCATACCCAGCCCTTACATTTGACATAAGTTTTGTAAGCTATTGTAAATCCAAAGGCAAAGAAGACTGTAACTTCTTTCTAATGCATAAGTTCATCACATATGTGTTTGTTCTTATATGCAGAGTGGATATATGTGATTTTCTTCATAAAGCAATATCTTAAAATGTTTAAGAGAAAATATACATGAATAGGAAGGATATCTAGTACATTGAAATATTGCTCGCGAGATGATTAAATAAGGAATTTGTGATATACAGTAATATTCTTCCTTATAAAGACATTAAATAGTAGATTTAATAGACCTGACAGCTTCTACATTTTGAAACTAGCAGACATGAACAAAAATGATATTTTCGAATATCTGTGCCAACTGCAATGTCAAGTGAAAAATATGTAATTTTGTTGAGTGACAGAGTTAGAGGTACTGCTAACACTACTGTGGTTTGTTACCATATTAAAAATAGAAGAAAATGTTATTTCAGCTGGAGAAAATAAAGATAGAATTTTCCACAACTGAGTCTATGGATTCTTTGAATTCTGCCCCTCAGCTCCTGAGGGGCAGAACGGAATTCCATGCTAAGGTCTGTTTGTGATTACAATAGTAGCAGGATGCTATGGAGGTAATCAACTGCTTTCTGGCGGGATTTAAGGCCTGCTCCACAGAAGGAAACACATGCCTGGTACTATCAATCTGGCCAAGAACCTGTGGCTGGGTAGCTCACAGGTCCCAGGGGTGAACTCACCACTGTCACTCAGCTAAACAGACACAGTATCATCTAACTATGCCCTCTGATTTTTATCTCAATACCCATAGATTAGTATGGTTCTCAGATGTCCTCAGAGAAGTTTCTTTGTGCAGTGGAGGGCAGTCAACTCAGAAACTCACAACTAGTCAAAGTGTTCAGAATGTAAGTTCATGGGACATTTGTGTCACTCCCCTCCCCATGAGGCTCCTGGACCATCAAGGGACAGGGAGCGGAGAGACTGTAGGAGCCAGAGGTTGGGAAATCTGAAGTCAAAGTGTCATCTATACTCATGAGCTCATGGCACCCGTGATTGCCTCAACAGCACCTGCAAAACATCAAGCCAGTCAACATTCTAGCATGAGAGGAAGGGGTTCGGGAGCCCCACCCCAACTGAGGAGGTGTGGTCTGTTGATGGCTTCTTCAGGAGGGAGTCCGCTTTCTTTAAGGGTATGGCCTCTGGTAGGTCAATGTTCCAGTGGATGACCTCATACCCAGGAGTACATGAGTAGCACAAAATGAACTTGGACTTGAAGGGTTATATATATATATATATTAAAAAGAGGACACTGGTTGGGGGTGGGGAGGGAGGTGGGATGAAACAGGAAGAGTTAGGGGAAGGACCATGTGTGTGTGCGTGCGCATGCACGCATGTGTGACTATGATCAAATACATTGTATAACATTCTCAAAGAATTAATAAGATAATTATATTTGAAATAGGTGTATTGCATATTTAGCATCTGATAGTCTCTGTGTATTTGCGAGTCAAAATCTGAATTAAAAAAATTCACTTTCAACATGCATAAAACTTGATTCTGATAGACAAAGCAGCTACACAAAGTGTCCTCAGAGGGAAACAAGTACTTACCCCTGAAGCATAGTAGAACAGTAATCCATTTGGCTGCAGCGTTCGGAAATTGAAACCTCCTTCGAAGCCATCAAAGAAAGATATTTTCTGAACCGAAGCAATAAAACTCTGCCCATTGAAATATGCTCTGCGAGATATCTGTATGAGGAAAGGGAAATACAGTGTTTTTGGTAATTGTGGAACATGTACGTCAGTTTTTGTATACAAAGAGCCTCGCCTGCTGTGTAAGCTGTTTGTGTTTCGGGTTTTGTTTTTGCTGGAATTCAGGCATGCTAGCTTTCCTCCTGTGTTCCTACAGTAGCTGGGTTTCAGCTCGCCCATTTCTTACACCTGAGTGACCAATAGCGTTTGCGCAGCCTCTCTGGGCTTTGGATGCCCCACCCACTGGAAACTGGAGCAGCGGTATAGGTGA
>CABHPP010099073.1:0-15686 GCA_902168425.1 Peromyscus attwateri | reverse complement strand
TTTTTTTTTGCATGGTGTTTCATCACAGCAACAGGAACCCTAATTGTAGACAAGTTGGAACCAGGAGTGGGGTATTACTATGAGAGACCTGACCACATGCGTGGGGGAGAATTATGGAAGAACTTTGGAACTTTGGGCTAGAAACGTCACTGAGTGTTGAGAACTCAATGAGATGTTCTGTAGGATATTGGAAGATAAGAATGTTTAGGGCAGTAGAGAAGTTAGAGGCCTGGCTTGTGAATTTTCAGAGAGAAGTTTAAAGACTCTATCAGGACCATTTGTTATTTTGAATTAAGCTTTTATGGTAGTGGTTATCTGTGGCTAATTAATCAGCTGTGATTTGCAAGATACCAGAACTACTAAAGTGAAATCTTTCCTTTGCTAGGATACTCGATGCTGGTTGGCTAGGGCTGAGAAATTGGGAGTGATTAAAAAAATACCAGCATCACTGATGTGAAATCTTCCAGGAAGCGTTTCCTGAGAGTCAGCCACAGAAACTGTGCTCCAGAGGCAGTCAAGATTGTATCTCAAGCTGGCAGCTGAACTTGGTAATTTAAGAGTCACCCAAGAGGTACTGATATTGAAGGTATGAAGGATTCATGGAGAGTAGCTGAGACTTGGTACTGTGAGAGGGTAGGAGAGACCAGGGATGAAAGTAGAGCCTCAGTGGCAGTTGAAGGCCCAGGATTTAAAATGCCATGCATCGAAGTTGGGGCTTAGCTCCATGAAAAGAGCCTATGAGAGACTATTGAGGAAAGTGCAGCCTCATTGCAGCAAAAGACCCTAACATTTTGGAGATTGAAGTACTATGGGATGACTACCAAGAGCAGCAGCAGCAGCAGCAGCAATGGAGTGGAACCTTCCTGAGCTTAGGAAAAAAACTATATGTGCTACAGAGGACAGAGCTGGAGAAATAACCCAAGCCTTTTGTAGGAGCCCAGAAGATCCCAGACATTGGATGTTGACTTATTTATACTATTGAAGTTTGGTTTTGCTTTTTTCAGTTTGTGACTATGTCCTGGTTCTTCCCTCTTGAAGTGAGAAGGTATTTACTTTAATTTTGAATGTTATGAGTGCCCACAGCTGAACTTTTAAAAGAGATTTTGGAATCTTAAAAGAGACTGGCTATTTTTAGAGAGACTGAACTTTTAATGTGCTTGAATTTGTAAAGACTGCAGGATTTTAAAAATTATTAATATTTTTATTGTGGGATCCTGGCAGTGAATGAGAAAGGAAAGGTTGTGGCTTAATAGTGATTTGTGTGTCAAGCTGACCAGGGGTCAATTGTGCTGGACAGTTTTATGTCAACTTGACATAAGCTAAAGTCATATGAGAGAGGGAACCTGAAATGACAAAATGCTTCCATAAGAGAGGGCTGTAGGCAAGCTGTAAGGCATTTTCTTAGTGATTGATGAGGAAGGGCCCAGCCCACTGTGGGTAGTGCCATGCCTGGGCTACTGATCCTAGGTTCTATAAGAAAACAGGCTAAGCAAGCCACTAAAAGAGAGATAGTAAGCAGCACCCCCTCCATGGCCCCTATATCAGCTCCTGCCTCCAGTTTCCTAGACTTTTTGAGTTTCTGTCTACACAGTCTTTGATGATGAATAGTGGTATGGAAACGTAAGCCAAATAAAACCTTTGCTCCCCCAATTTATTTTTTGGTCATGTTGTTTCATTGCAGCAATAGGAACTCTAAATAAGACACTGTAAAAACAGAAAGAGTCAATGGGACAACATTACATGAATGGGTAAATGCAGGAGATGATGGGAAGCAGGGTAGAAGACAGAATATGGGAAGGATAAGTAAGACTTTTCAAAAAGTGATAGGGCGCGCATGCACACACACACACACACACACACACACACACACACACACACACACGATCATGCATGCATATGCATAAACATGTACACATACACAGAGAGGGAGAGAGAATGTGTTATCTTAAAGCAGGTCAACAACGCCATTTCTAAACACAACTGAGTAATAAATTAAAAATAAACAAACAAAACAACAACAACCAAAAAAAAAAAAAAACAGTGCCAGGAATGTGTTACCCCTTGGATTTTTTGGTCTGTGACGTCCCATAAATGCCCAAGCAACACAGGCTATTACCAAAGCTATCAGCTACTCTCCAGAACTTGAGGGTAAACTCATATTGCTGAAGACACACATACATGAGTCATAGAAAATGGAGAAGTAAAGGTGGTACTCACCTGGAAGTTTCATCCCTACTGGCTAGAAATAAAGGTGGTACTCACCTGGAAGTTTCATCCCTACTGGCTAGCTTCAACGGTGCTAGAAAGTGCTTTGTATGCTACTAGAGGAGAAAGTAATAATCAGACCTTTCCAGATGTGAATCCTGTGAGCCACAATAATGACTGATTTGACAAGAAATAGTCATGAGTACTATAGTGGCACATAATGGGAACCACTGACCAATTTCTAATTGCTTTTAAGTCCCATTCCACAAGACGAAACCCATATATGACACCATTATTAGGCAAAGAAACCTGTGGATAAACAGATCATAGGCTCTAGGAGAGAATCTACTTCTTTTATTCTGCTAAGTGACACAGTAATAAGCTGACTAATGATTTAGGATTATATCTATGTATTAGGTGGTTTGAATAGGAATGCCTCTATAGGCTCATATATTTGAATGCTTGGTCATTATGGAGTGGCATTACTTGACATGGGTTAGGAGATATGGCCTTCTTAGAGTAAGTGTGGCCTTGTTGGAGGAAGTGTATCACTGGGGGTGGGGTTTGGGGTTTCAGAAGCCTAAGCCAGGCCCAGAATCTCACTCTTCTTACTGCTGCCTTCAGATCCAGATGTATAATTCTCAGCTACCATGTCTGTCTGTGTGCCCCCACTCTCCCCTCCATGGCAATAAGCAACTAGATAACTGAAACTGAAAGCAAGCCATGGTGGCTTAAATGAAAATGGCCCCATAGACTCATGGAATGTGGCACTATTAGGAGATGTGGTCCTGATGGAGTAGTTATGGCCTTGTTGGAGTATGTCACTGGTGGTGGGTTTTGAGGTTTCAGAAACTTATGCCAAGCCCAATCACTGTCTATTCCTGCTGCCTGCCAATCCAGGTATAAAACTTTCAGTCACCCATCCAGCACCAGTTCTACCTGTACACCACTGTGCTTCCTGCCACAATGATAATAGACTAAATCTCTGAACTTGTAAGCCAGCCCTAATTAAATATTTTACTTTATAAGAGTTTCCATCGGGGTAATGGTATTTCTTCACAGCAATAGAGACCCTAAATAAGACACAAGCCCCAGTTATATGCTTTCCTTTATAAGAGTTCCCATGGTCATGATGTCTTTTCACAGTAATAGAATACTGACACATATGCACATATATTATTGATTTATCAACATTTTAGTTGTTAGCATTTTGGGAATATGTAGAATATAGCAAATGTCACAATTTCATTCCTCAAAAACATGACTACATTGTGAAAACTTATAGAAAATTAAGTTCTAATCAGTGTAATTTTTGTGCAACTTCCATAGACAGTGTTTCCAATAAATTTATATTTCCACTTATATTTTATATGGCACTAGTTCTGTCTTTCCCAGAGAATATGGATTTATTTCATCTATTATTTTCTAGAATTTATGTCAGAAACAATTACACTTGAAATTTGTTGACATATCAGTTTAAGAAAGTTTCTGATTATGTCAGACAGGAGCCAAGAATTATACTTTGGGAACTCTGAATGTAGTTAATATGTATAATTTTATTTCTTATTTGATGTGTGGACAATGATACCAGGAGACCCAGCTTTGAGATACAATTATCATTGTACTGTTATTATCAGTGTATTGCATTCTTGCTTCTTAAAATTAGATTTCATGTAGCCCCAGCTGACAGAAAACACACTCTGTAGCTAAGTTTATTCTTTCTGCTTCCACCTCCTAAGTACTAAAACTTTATGTTGCACCATCAGGCCCAGCTGTGTGTGGCTTTTAAAATAAAAAAATAGATTCTCTCTAAATGTAGCAAATTCTATTTTATTTCATGAATGAAAATTTTTATATAAGTTAACCATATCTACAGATATTTGAAATAAGTAGAGTGGTGGCCTTAAAGGTAATGACTCTGAGGGAAGACAACGAAGAATTTGAGCACTGCTCATAAATATTCTAGTTTTTAGTTAAGATGCTGGTTTTGTAGATAACTGTATTTTATGAAATTCATAAGTAGTCAGAAATTATAATTTATGTAAATTCTTATACTTTTTTGGGTTTAATCGTAAGTATCCTCCAAATTACCTATCAGTATCTCTAAGTCTTCTTCTGAATTATCAATTTTAGGTTTCCCATAGTCAAAGTGAAGTTCAGCTATCTTTAAATAGACAATGGATGAATAATGCTTTACCATTCAATCTTACTTTTCTTATTGGCATGTTGAAAAACATTGACATATAAAAAGAATTAGTTCATCAATATATGTAATTCACATCATTATTTAAAGCAAATGATTATTTACCTTTTTCATCAATTTCCTGATGCAAAAAAAGTTTAAAATCTGGAAAATGATTCTCTGCACAATAAACAAAAATAAATATATAACAAATATAATTTGGAAAGGGTGTTGTGAACGCCTCCAAAATATTGGCAGTTTATTATTATTTGTGTGGCAAGACTCTGGAGAATAAATGCTAGCTTTGGATACTGGATCTATGCTGGTAACTTCTGGTTGTAGAGATATTGATCACACCATCATGATGTTTTAAGTAGTTCCTTTATTTATATGGTAGGATCAGTGTTTACCTGTATGTGCACAGTATTTCAGCCACTGACCTCTGAATTTCTTCTGTTCTAGCATTCCATGTCTTCCATGTATACTAGATTATCTGTCATTCTAACCTTAGCTTAAAAGTCTATAGGCTTCAAGGGAAAATTGTTGATAATTTAAGAAATAAAGGCTATTAAAACAATTCCAAATGCGATAAAGAGAACTTAAGCCTTTCCAGTTTATTCCCATCGTCTTTGAAAAAGAATATTAGTTGCCAGCTATTCCACTATTTTTTGTTAAGAAAGTCATCAATATCCTCTAAGTTCCTAACATAATAGTACTGCATTTATATGGTTATAGGTAACTAATAAAGGCTGACAGCAATGATCACAGTAGTTGCAATAACAATAATAACAAGAAGAGTGTTGCTAAATGAGCACTGCCTAACATGTATAGTCACCAAAAATAAGAGCAAAGAAGTAGAAAAACTTTCAACTATGGTTGGAGACTAAAAAATGATGAAAAAATCGTAAGAATAAAAACACTGAATAATGCTATCATTTAAGCTGACAGTTTACCAAATGAATAACCAAAACTTTACAAATGTCTATCTTATAATGTCCAGGCTGTTTTGTTGTGGTTAAAATTGAGACACAAATGCACATGACAAGTAGGCCTTCCCAGGGCCAGCTTCACTGTCATCCACTTTAATATTTTGTTCACCTGGGAGTCCTCCTGGAGGAGCATCACATACAGAGCTTTCCTTTCCTACATCAACTGTGACTTTTGCCATCTCTTCTGACAAATATGCCTGAAGTTCTTTTTGAGGAAGTATGACTCTTTCACGAGTATGTCCATAACACTTTACTCTTCCTTTTGGTTGTACCACAAATTTACTCTGAACCTGATAATGTACCTTACCGTTTTTCACTATTCTTAACACCTAACAGGGGTTGGAGTTCATGTTTGCACACTTCTTAACAAGGAGCTAGCTGAGATCTACAAAGGCTTCTGCTGTAATTCCATGTCAGTATTTTCTTTTACTTCTTTATTTTCTTTCCTCTGGTCCCTTTCTGGGCCTTCATGGTTCTTCTGGTTCCAGTAACATCTCATTAGTGAATATTCCCAGAAACACCTCCAAAAGCTTATAAACGTTGTCCTCGTGCATACACACCATAAATTTGTTTGCTATCCAACCAAACTTTGCTGATTTTTTGCAATTTTATAGTGATTATTTGAATCTGAATGGTTACCTACAGACAAACAAGTTGAACTCTTGGTGCCTAGAGTGTGGTTATATGAGAATTTGAGAGGTTGCAGAAATTAAGAATAGTAGCCTAGTTGTAAAAAATTGATTACTACTTAATACTCTAGAAAGATATCACTTATCCTCCTCCTCTTCCTCCTCCTGCTGCTCCTGCTCCTCCTGCTCCTGCTCCTCCTCCTCCTCCTCCTTCTTCTCTTTCTTTCTCTCTCTCTCTCTCTCTCTCTCTCTCTCTCTCTCTCTCTCTCTCTCGTATTCTCTGGCTCTCTCTCTGGTCCTCTTTGTCTGTCTTTCCACCTCTCTCTTATTTCCTCCTCCTCTCTCATTCTCCTTCTAAGGGCATGTTAGCAGATCTACTGCAGTGTGAGGAGCTAGTTGAGATCTACAAAGGCTTCTGCTACATGATCTATGTTACTACTCTTGTTTTACTTTCTCTTTAGTTTCTTTTTCCATTCTCCATTGTGATGTTCTGCCTCACTACATGCCCAAATCAGTGGCACTGAATGATCGTGGACTGAAATCTCTGAAACCAGGTGCCAAAATAAATTCTTCTTCTTTGAAATTGTTTTTTCCCTTGGGTATTTTTTGATTAAAAAAAAAAACCAAACCACCACCACCAACAACAGAACAAAACAAAAAAACCCAAAAATCCCTGCCACATTTCTCATCTTGACAAACTCTTTTAACTCATGGATCAATACCAAGTGGCTTCTTTCAGATATCATTCATATTGATCTTGATGGTATAAACCCAAGCCTAAGAATGTGCATGATGAAATCATAGAAATCATACTTTTTGAATGCATCAAGAAGCAAAACCTTTAATCTGGCTTGCTAATTCTTGAAACATATTGATTTGGCTTGCTTATGGATAACAATTTTCTGGACATCTATTTTCAGAATGAAGAAGTTTCATCCATATTGTAGATATTCTATGAAAAGTATTTTTCTTCCAAGGCAAGGCCCTCCATGGGTCAGCAGAGTCTGGTACATTCAGTTGAGGCAGGTCCAAACCCTCCCTCTGCACCAAGACTGCCACAAGGTGTGCCACCATAGGCACTAGGCTCCAAAAAGCCCACTCATGCACCAGGGACGGATCCCGATCTCACTGTCAGGAGGCCCTCTAAACAGTTCAAGCTAAACAACTGTCTCGCCTATGCAGAGGGCTTAGTCCAGTCCCATGGGGGCTCCACAACTATTAGTCCACAGTCCATAAGTTCTCACTAGTTTGGTCTGGCTGTCTGGAGGTGGGAATAGGGGGTTGGTTGGGGAGATGCCTGGGGGGCAGGAGAAGGGAGGAGGGGGATCTGTGGTTGGTATGTAAAATGAATAAAAGATTTCTTAAAAATAATAAAAAATAATAAACCATGAAAATACTTTAAAAAAGAAAAAAAAAGAAAAGTAGTTTTCTTTCACATCAACATAGCTAGTGTTTTCAAAGGTCTTCAATGGCATTCACTTTAACACTCGTAGTAGACTCATCATTGTGTGATGCAGTAAATAATGATGGTTGAATTATTGAAACAATCCAGAGTTAGTATTTTTCTGTAATTATGAACAGATGACTGCATTGATCCTTAGTACATATCTTCCTTTTTATAAAATATGTGACATAGTCACAATTTTCTGTGTATATAACTTCTTTTTATTAATTAAATGTGTTATTTGACAATTTTATACATGTATATAACCATTCTGAATACTCTCATACCTCATGTTTTTCCTTTCTGTCAACCACATCAGATCTCTTCTTCTCTACAGATCTCTTTCCAATGCTCATGTCTTTTTGTTTTGTGACCCACTGTTTTTATCCAGGGCCATCCATGAAACATATATGAAATTATACCATTTTACCTGAAAGGTTCATTACTGAGTACACAACTCAAGATAATGACCTTCCCTCCCTCAGAATATATCAGTAACCAAAAGTTCATCAGAGAACAGTAAGGGCCCATGAGCATCTCACTCATTTCTGTCTAACAGGTCCCAAATTATGCAGGTCCATTGCAGACAACCCCAGCTGATGTAAGGTATCATTGCAATGTCTGAGTCATACTGATTTTACAACACTTCTCCTTATAGTCAGGGTTTTACACTTTTTCCACCCCTTTATGGAATATTACCTGAGCCTTAGAAGGGTTGGTATAAATGTACTATTTAGAGCCAAGCATTAAACTATCCCTATTCTCAGCACATTGAGCAGGCAAAAGTCTATACTTTCCTCCATTTATTGTAAAGAGAAACTTCTCTGAGTAAGGCCCAAAGTAGCATTTTATCTATGGGCTTAAATATAAATATTTAGAAGGCAATTGATGCCATGCCAGTTTATCTAAAAACCAGTATTTCCTATTGATTTCTCATCCATGGATTTATGAAAGGATTTATAGTACCAGAAACAAATTTTCTCTTCTGAGAGAAGACTTGAACAAAATCACAGAATGATTGGTTGTCCTCAAAAAAGTTGTGCCTCTATTGCAACCAAGGGTGCATCTTGCCTAGTAGGCTGTTATAGAAGTCTGTAGGGTTCACTGTTAGGCAAGTCTTTTCTTCTCAACAGCCTTCATAGTCCCTTCCAGCATTGTGGAGCTAACTAGCAGGCAATAGGATTCCATCTTGATTCCAACTAGAATTCTTGGTATGTTGCATGCAAGTTATGTGGTGTTTTCAATAATAGGGTCTTATCTAGTTCTTGTGGGAAACAAAGATGAATGGCAAAAGCCTGTTGTGTTTTGAAGCATCTTGGGCTTTTCTGACCAGCAGTTTATAAGGAGGTATTCCACAGGTGAACTAGTACCATGGCTTCTAGCAGCATCATTATTCTATCAAGCAGGAACTCTCCCTTCCAGGCTTAATATTTTTAATTTATATTTTTAATTGGCTTACAAAATGGTTTGGTTGCATATGGCTTTTTTTATTAATCATTTAGTTAAAAGAGTTTGGTTAAGCATAAAGTTCCTTGTTATAAGCTTAAACAAGGAGGTGAAGGACATCTACATCGAAAACTTATGAACAAAGTAATTAAGGAAGATACTGGAAGATGAAAAGACCTCCCAGCCCATGCATTGAATAGATTAATCTTGTAATAATGAGTATCACACCTAAATCAATTTACAGATTCAGTTCAGTTCATATCAAAACCCCTATGACACTCTTCACAAAAGTAGAAAAATATGTTAAACACAAAAGACCAAGGATAACCAAAACATTCCTAATGATAGAAATAATGCTAAAAGCATTACCACACCAATCTCAATTTATATTATAGAACAAATAGTAATAAAACTACTATGGTACTTGTGCAAAAACAAACATATAGATCATTGGAATAGAAGGCAGTTCCCAAATACAAGTCTATGTAATTTCAGTCACACAATTTTTACAAGATAGCAAAATTCACACTAAGACAAGACAGAATCTTGTTGAAACTATGCTCATGTAGAAAATAAAACTAGATTGATATTTCTTACTCAGCACAAGCTTCAATCAGGTCTTGACTGATATCAAAATTTCATAACAATTTATAAGGTATAGGCAGACTCAGTCCATACTCACTGTCTTAGTTACTTTTCTATTGCCTTGAGGGGGATCAATAACCAAGGTGGTATATAAGTGAAAGCATTAAATTTGGGGGCTCTCCATTACTGAGGATGAGTCCATGATTATATGACATGAAACATGGCAATGGGCAGGCAGGCATGATACTAGAGCAGGAGCTGAGAACTCACATCTAATGCACAAGGATGAGGCAAAGAGAGTGTGTACTAACTGGGAATGGTATGGGCTTTTGAAATCTCCAAGCACACCTCCTCTAATGAAACCACACCTCCTAAACCTTCCCAAATAATTTCACAAACTGGGAACCAAGCGTTCAAATATATGGGGGTCATTCTATTAAAAACACCATACTCAATAATCTTTTTTCATTTGCTCAATCAAAAACTTTTTCTCATTTCTTTGTACATATCTATCTTCATTTGGGTTACTATTGTTGCAATGAAACATTATAACTAAAGGAACTTGGGGAGGAAAGGGTTTCTTTGGCTTACATTTCCACAGCACCATTCATCATTGAAGGAAGTAAGGACAGGAACTCAAATAAGGCAAGAACCGGGAGGCAGGAGCTGGCGCAGAACCCTTGGAGGAGACTGCTTACAGGCTTGATACCCATGGCTTGCTCAACTTGCCTTCTTATAGACCTCAAGACCACTAGCCCAGGGATGACACCACCCACAATGAGCTGGATCCTCCGCCATCACTCCCTAATTAAGAAGATACTCCACAGGCTTTTCTACGGCCAATCTTATGGAAGCATTTTCTCAATTTTATTTACCTCCTCTCAGATGACTTTAGCTTGTGTCAAGTTGACAAAAATATCCAGTACAATATCAGACTAAACTCCACTTTTTTCATCAGCAAAGCAAATTACAGAGAAAAATCCTTTAACATAGCTGTGCAGGTTAGCTTGGTGTACTATAGTGTTTTTTTTTAATTATTTCTTTTTTTGAGATTATAGTATAATTACATCATTTTACTCTTCCCTGTCCTTACTGCAAACTCTCCCAAATTCTTCATTGTGATTCTTCAAATTAATGGCCTCTTTTTATTAATTTTATTACTTGTAACAACGTGCATATATACATCATATATATGAATATATATATGACATATAAATATAATGTTTCTGAAAGCCTTATATTATAAAGCAATATTTGAGGCCATTAGGTTGAGATGCCACTCAGTTTCAGACTTACATAAGGAAACTTCTGGTCCTATAGACTCATTCATCTTAAGTATCCTATGCAGGTGAAGCGATTTTAAACAGTCTTTTATTTCATATTTTTAATTATAATTTTTGTTTATTCTTAAAAATTTCATACAGGTCTACAATAAAATATGATCATATCTACTATCCCATTTTCCTCCTCCAACTTCCTTTATATCTGTCTCACATGACCCCTCTCACAATGTCTTCTTTCTTCTTCTTCCTATTTTTGGTAACTCACTAAGTCCAATTAGTGTTACCCATATGTGGATGGCTGTCAGGTCATCCACTTGAGCCTGGAAAACTAAACAGTGAGAACACTATAAAAAAAGAATGATTATACCTTCCCCTGCACCTATCCACTGGCAATTGTTCCTCATAAAGGCGTGTGACTTACAGAGTACTTGCCATACCTGTGTTGGAATTTTGATTGACTTGGTTTTATACAGGACTTGTGTCTGCAGCTATCGTGAGTTTATAAGTATGTTAGTCATATTATGTTCAGAAGACGGCATTTCATAGCACTTGCTCCATCCTTTGGCTCTTACATTATATGATTTTTTTTTTTTTTTTTAGTTTTTCGAGACAGGGTTTCTCTGTGTGATTTTATGTTGTAATACAAAAAGACTATTGTATTAAATTGTCTTTGGTATTAGGTAGAGCAATAGGCTATATGTCTGTATCCTAGGTCCAAATCTCTCTCTTTCTCTGTCTATAAATCAGGATGTAGCTCTCAGCTACTACCCCTATGCCTACCTGCATGCTACCATCATGATGATGATGGACTAAACCCCTGAAACTGTAAGCAAGCCCCCATTAAGTGTTTTTGTTTGTTTGTTTGTTTGTTTGTTGTAAAAGTTCCTTTGTCATGGCATCTCTTCTTAGCAATAGAACAGTGACCAAGGCACATGGTGACCTCCAACAAGCTAGAATGTTTTCAAAACTATAGGTTGTTCTCCACAAACTGATAGCAAAGCCTTGTTGTTGAAGACGACATCTACATAATTCACTGAACATGGAGAGGTTGAGCTGGTGGCTACACAGAGCCTTCACCCCTACGTGTTAATGTCTTTGGTAAAGGAAGGTATTTTGCAAACTACCAAAGTAAAAAGGTAAACACCCACATTTGTTCTAAAATGCTGTCCTGCCTTCAAAATATGCTAGTGCAATGGTAACACAAATCTTGTGGGAGTAACAAAGCAATATCTGATTTGATTTAGGGCCAACTCTATGAGATTGAAGCCATAACAAATACTGTTTGAGTGGTCAAGAACCTGAGACTAGAAAACACATAGATATAGGGTAAAAGCAAAAACCACTCTTCTATAAACACACATACACACACATAAACACACACACACACACACACATACACACATTGCAATAAAATGACTCCTAATGACATTTTCCTGTATTCATGATCAGTGTCTCACTCAGCTATCATCGGAGAAGCTTCCTTCTGCAGCAGATAGTAACAAATACAGAGACCCACAGACAGATACTAAGCAGAGAGTGTGAGAACTTGGAGCACTCGGCCCTAAATGAGATCCTAAATCAAATCCCTTCCTTCAGGGCTCAGGGAACCCCATGGAAGAGGAAGTGGAAATAGTGTAAGAGCCAGAAGGTATGGGGTACACCAAGACAACAAGGCTCTCTGGACAGATTTGATGCTCATTTAACTCACAGAGACTAAGGCGGCATGCGTAGTGCAAGCATGGGTCTGCACCAGAAGATATCAGAACTGAAAGGAGAAGTGGACACATGTCCCTAGTCCCAAATCAGAAGCAATCTCCAATTGATAACTATTTGCAAATGAAAATTTAGTTTTCTTCAAGTATATCTTACTGGAGAAACAAACTACTCTGAATGTAGCCTACACACCCAGCAGGAGATATCAAACAGAAAATGAACTCAGTAGAATCTATGAAGATTCCTTGTTTCATAATGTCATGCAAGGGCCTTTTCATATATATAATTTTATATAATATATAATCATAAGATTATATATATCCTTAGATATATAATATACAAGATTATGTATGATTTTATATATACATGTAATCTTACTCTTAAAAATTTTGTTTATATACTTTTTTCTTCTTTCATTTTACCCTGCAGTTAATTTGTATGTGTGTATATATGTATATGTGTATGTGTGTATGTGTATGCTTTTTATGGCTTCTAGTTCAGTGTTTTTATAGGATTTCTGAGTGTGCAAATGAATGGGTCTCTGGTTGGTTTATTTATTTTTTGAGCCTTGTTGTGCATGCTCTCTTTTCCTTCTGTTGTTTGCTTTGTCACTTTTCAATGTGTTAGTTTTTGCTTTATCATGTTACATTATACTAATTATAGTATAGTATAGATAGTATAGTATAGTATAGTATGTCTTAGAAGCCTGTTTCTTTTCTAATCAGAGACAAAAAGCAGGTATCCAGATGGAAGAGGAGATAAGGAGGAACTAGGAGGAGCAGAGAGAAGGAAAAATGTAATCAGGAAGTATTACATGAAAAATACCAATGTTCAGTAAAAGGCAGATAAAACCAATGATAGAAAGAAAAAATAGGGAGCAGGAGAGTAGATGAAGATGACCAAGGGTAAAAGTTCTGGCTATGCACAGAAATCCCTTGAGAATCAGTAGATCTTAATGCTTGGAGGAAAGAAAAGGAAGATAGAATGCAATATTTTATCTCATTCATTATTGAAGCAATGCTCAATTTATGCCCTCATGGAAAATAAAAAAGCTGAATCCTTGAATACACAGAATAAAATAATTGGTTTATCAGAGTAGCAGTGAGAAAATGAGAGCACACAAATATAGACTTATATATTTTTACCATTTAGCTGAATTCTTCAACAAAAACTGAAGGAAATGACAAAAAAAATTATAATGATTATATCAACAAAATGTGCCTAAACACACATATATCAATTTTTTCTTGCTCCTTTTCATCACAACTATTTGTTTCTACAAGTTTTGTTAATATTTCACATAGATTTTAAAAGCAGAATACAGGCAACACATAAATACCCAAGACTACTCTATGTGCTGAGGGTGGATGAGTGAGTGTCCTGCCCTAAACAGGGAACTTTCATCAACACCCCTAAGACTCAGGGAGCATCGCAAAATAGGGAGCAGAAAAAAACATAAGATGGTCCGGGCGGTGGTGGCGCACGCCTTTAATTCCAGCACTCGGGAGGCAGAGGCAGGCAGATTTCTGTGAGTTCGAGGCCAGCCTGGTCTACAGCGCGAGATCCAGGACAGGCACCAAAGCTAACCAAAACCAAAAAATAAATAAATAAATAAATAATAAATTAAAAAAATAAGATGAAGAAGTTAGGGAGGAAAACCGTAAAATGTTCTTTGCTAGGTATGACATACCCATTGCAATCCTGAACTGGTAGCAGCTGTACGTGAACAGTTAGTTGTGGATGTGGTATGAGCCCATGAAGCACTATCAACTATGGATGGTTTCTAGGAGAGAGGGTGATCATTGTCTTCAGGTGTGTATCCATAGTGCACTGACCAAGCAGCATTCAGTAGCTACAAACCCATAGTCACAGAGGAACCTGGTTTAACCCAGTGGGTTACAAAATAAAACAAAACAAAAAATACATGAACCTTAACCCTGGATATGGGAAGGGGTGGGAAGGAGATTGGAAAGGATGAGGGGAGTAAACAGGATGTTTTATATGCATGTATAAAATGGTCAAAGATAAACTTACTTGATAAAAGTACCATATTTTGAAATAGATAATGAAGAACATATGCCAGCTTAAAGTGAAATTGCCATTACACTATAGGTACCATTATGTTACACATTGCTGAAAAATATTCTCTAACACCTTAGGAGTACTAATTGAATTCTAAATTCACTTACTACTTGTGTGCCATACCTTATTCATTATGCTAGTTTCCACTGATTAGATAATTACATTTTAATCATAAAATGTAAGGAAAAATTACTAAGCATATATGTTTTATTTTCCTTCCTATTTATGATTCCATCATATTAAAAATGTAAATGAATCATATTAAAACAGGGGTGTGTAATTATGAGACTGTTTTACTGCATTAGTAAGCTAATAGTATAAATGTCTTCTCAGCTCTGATCATGTTCCTGTATTCCAAATTCATTCAAATTACTAAAAGCCTAATGAGTAAAAAGCTCTCATAAGAAATGTACACATTGCTCCTGTCCTCAAAAAGGTTATGATCTAACAGGAGATCACACATTGCTATTAATCTGAGGAGAAGTTATGTAGTGATTTTCTCAAAATGAGATGATATCACCAGGAGGGGTGAGAAAAGCTCATATGACTAAAAAAAATTCACAAATATTTCAAAGTTGAGACTTGGAGATTCATACAGACCAGAGTTATAATAGCAATAATAGGAATTTCTGCAGTTAGGAGTTTCTCAGACCATCTGAAGTGCCTCTTCACTGTGTAGAGAACTCCAGGAATGCAGCTTCTGTGAGTCAACCCCAGTACTGGAGTAGATTTGTCAATGATACAGTTGCCTTTGAGTTATCTATGCACCTGTCAGGCAGCCCACACTCATGCTCTGCAAGCCCAATAAACTCAATGCTTCATCAAGTTGGGTTTTGGTGGAATTTGTAAAGTGGTCTGTCGTGGTGGCCTTTTGTTAACATTTTCCTGGAAAGTGCTATACAGAGCACAACTGGTGACATGATAGGACCAAAGGTGACTTTGACAGGTGCAATCACATGATTCCTGCAATGGAGAGCCAGGCAAGTATCTGACGGTGAACTGGCTATACGTGGAACATCCACAAGGTTGGTATCTACATGGCAACCATCTTCCGTGTTGTGTGTAGCATGTGATTTCTTATTATGATGCAAGTTATATGGTACTTGATATGTGTAAGAAGACATAGGA
>CABHPP010099072.1:0-13359 GCA_902168425.1 Peromyscus attwateri | reverse complement strand
GTGTGTGTGTGTGTGTATCTGCACAGGTGTCTTCCTCAATTTCTTCTCCACCTCATCTTTGACCCTGACTGAACTCACTGTTTTGGCTACGCCATGTGGCCAGTGAGCCGATGGGACTCACCTGCCTCCTCTCTCCACTGGTGGGGTTATGTACATCGATTGCCACACCCAGTATTGACAGGTGTGCCGGGACCTGAACTCAGGTCCCCATGTTTACACAGCAAGCCCTTTACCCACTCAACCACCTCCCCGGGCCTCAAAAACATTTTCAAGGTAAGTTTTACTACTGAGAAAAACTAATTTCAATTATGTTTCTAATACTTTTCTTTTTTGCGGGGGAAGGGGGGCGGGGAGAGAGGTTTCTCTGTGTAGCTTTGGAGCCTGTCCTGGATCTCACTCTGTAGCCCAGGCTGGCCTCGAACTCACAAAGATCCACCTGCCTCTGACTCCCGAGTGTTGAGATTATAGGCATGTTCCAACACCACCCAGCTCTAAGATAAATTTCTAAGCATGAAAATAAGTAAAGTCTGGGCTGGAGAGATGGCTGTGGTTGAGAGCACCCAGGTTTGGTTCCCAGCACCCCTATGACAGCTCACAACCACCTGTAACTCCAGTCCCAGGGGATCTGATGCCCTCTTCTGGCCTCCATGCACATCAGGCTCACACTGTGGTACACAGACATACATGTAACACTCAACACATTAAATAGAAGAACACCTAAAAAAAGTTTACCTGTCTGAATCTCATCCAGGACCTTGGGGTGCCGGAGAGAGAGTGAGAGGTGGAGAGCCAGGGCTGGTAGCCTTACCTTGTGAGTGAGGGAGTGCTGCTTGAGGTGATGGATCTGGCTGAACTCCATGCCGCACTCCGTGCACACGAAGGGCCGCACATTCTGGTGCTTGAGCATGTGGTTTTGTAGCTGGCTGCGGTAGTGGAAGGACTTGTCACACTCGAGGCACTGGTAGAGGGTGGGGCCTTGGTGGGAGGCCAGGTGGCGTTTGAGTTGGGTCAGGGTGGAGAAGTCTAGGCCGCACTCAACACAGACGTGGCAGCGGCCACTCTCATGCTTCACCTCGTGGGCCTTCAGCTCGCTGGGGTAGGCAAAGCCACGGCCACAAAAGTGGCAGCTGTAGGGCTTGACCTCAGAGTGGAGCAGCATGTGGCGTTTGAGGTGGCTGGTCTGAGTGAAAGCCTTGTGGCACACCTGGCACTTATGAGGCCGTGTGCCCTGGTGTGTCAGCAGGTGCGTCTGCAGGTGGCTGGGCTGCTTGAAGAGCTTGCTGCAGTGTGGACATGAATGTGGCTTGATGCCGTTGTGGCCCAGGATGTGCGTCACCAGATTGTACTTGGACGTGTAGGACTTCTCGCACATGCGGCACTGCCAGCGTTTCTGGCGGTCCCCCGCCTCCACTAGGTAGGAATCGTCGATCTGCACATTGATGTCCAGCCGGTCCAGCTGCGCCTTCTTGTGCCGCTCCACCGTGGAGCCTGCTGGGTCTGCCTCGAACTCGCCGGACTCCTGCCACACGAAGCCCTGTTCTGGCTTGACGAGCTCTGGTGATGTCATGGTGGGAGGCTCAGGATTGCTCATGGGGGCCAGGTGGGGCGGCTCAAAACCACATTCGGTGGGCAGAGTCTCTGGTCCTGGTAGTGCTATGCTGGGCTCAGGGAAGCCATCCCGGGTCGGGTCGGGGAAAGGAGGATCGAATGCGGCCATGTCCAGCTCTGGCCTTGGAGTTCGAGGCAAGTGCCGGAGTGTCCGGGGCTTGCGGCTGAAGGCGCTGAGGTCGATCATCTTGACGGCACTGCTCTGCACCAGGGCCTCACAGCCACCAGTGGCCACCTCGGCAGGGGTCTCTGTGGGGCCCGGGTCCTTGTCATCACCAGGCACAGATACTTCATACACTTCCTGATCCTCTTCCTCTTCCGCCTTCTCAAACTTGACCTTGGGTACCAGCCGCACAGGGGGCCGTGTCTTCCTCCGGGTGTGCTTCTCAAAGGCTGCCTCTACCTCCAACACCTCCTCTTCTGGGGGCTCTTCCAGGGCCCGCCCATTACAGGCCAGCTGATAGATGTCGGGTCCTGGTGGTCCCGGCTCCCCCATGGCTGTCCCAGACAGTTCTGGCCCTAGGTCTGGGTAGAAGGCCTCAGCACTTATAGTGGCTCCAAAGAGCTCATTTTCTGAGACCAGGCCCAGCACAGCAGCCTGAGCCAAGGACAGCACCACCACAGCGTCCGTCTGTGTCCCTGAGTCCATGAAGCCCTCCATCCCGTGGCGGCTGGCTAGGAGGGCATTTCTGTGGGAGGAAAAGGGCATGTTAATACTGCTAGTTCCATGCTGAGCCAGCCATAGACTCAGTGAGGACAAGGGCCCAGCTAATTTGGGGTGTGTGTGGCTCTGCTGTCCTGTGACCCCTGCCTTGAGAACAGGATATGCCTGTAATTATGGGGAGCAACAACAACCGCTGTGTGTCTAGCCATCGCCTCCATCTCTCTGAGAGGTAAGCCCCACCCCCTGAGTCTTTCCATCTGTTCAGGTGGATTGCATCTGTGATTCTTTCTCTTTGAGACCTGCAGGGTCTCACAAGGCAGTTGCAGCTGGCCTACAACTCATTACCCTCTTGCCTCAGCCTCCCAAGTGCTAGGATTCCAAATGCGTGCCCCCACACCCAGCTGTCCAGTGATGCATTTCCCCTCCCCCTTCCCTTCTTTTGTGGTGCATGCATGCATGCATGTGCAGGTGTATGGTGTGGGTGCCATGTGTGCACCTGCATGAAGGCTAATGATGTCAGGTTGTTTTGTTTTTGTTTTTTTTAGATAGGGTCTCTAATAGAACCTGGGGCTCACCCACTGACTGGTCTAGCTGGCCAGAAGACCCAAGGGATTCTCCTGACTCTGCCTTCCAGCTCTGGGGTTACAGGTATGTGCTGCCACACTTGGATTTTTAACTGGGTGCTGGGGACCAAACTCAGGTCCTCACTGTAGCCAGCACTGTACCCACAGAGCCGTCTCCCCAACCCATGCCCAGTGGTTCTTAAACCGCGCCTTACAGGCTCTTCACGGGCCCTCAGAAACCTGTTCCAAAATGCACAAAGATGACTGCTCTGTTCTGAGACAGGATCTCAGTATACAGTATATAACTGAGGCTAGCCTGGAATTTTCTGTCTTAGAGCCTTAATCTCCCGAGTGCTGAAATTACAGACATGTGCCTCCAAGCCTGGTGATTTATGAATGAAGTTGAATAGCTTTTTAATTTTCTTTTTTTGCAGAGCTGGGGATTGGACCCAGGGCTTTGAGCATGCTAGGCAAGTGCTCTTCTACTGAGCCATAGTCCTGGCCCTTCTGTTTCAGAAATTAATTACTCTATTATTTTAAGAACTGATTAAAAAAAAACCCACCTACTCAAAATATAATGTGCCACATTCTAAAACACGCCAAGAGTCCCATGGCTGTGCTGCTGGGGTAATTAATTCTGCACAGACCCCGGGATGCACTGAGGTGTTAAACAATTGTTGCCATTAGTGATGGCATGGCTGCATGAATGAGGATTTTAAATATGTATATATATACAGATATACAACACAGAGTAAAAACAATCAACATACAAAAATAGATTAGGTTCGGAGGCTGGTTTCAAACATGGGCTACCACCGGTCAGCCCTAAGGCTAAACCGTCTATCATAGGAGCCATTGTTTCTCTTAATTAACTAAATGCCATATGCATAGATATCCAAATATCCTGATAAAAAGACAGCTTTAGCTGACACTGGAGTTGCATGTCTGATCAGATGGCTAATGCTTGCGAGACCACTGTCTAACTTGAATGTTAAAACTGGATCCCAGGTTCACGGTCACTGTACCCCGGTCCAGCTGGAAAACCAGCAAAAGCACCCTCTTTCTCCCTGGCGCTGTGAGTACTAGGAAACCCACCTCTGCACAAGGTGATCCCTGCTCTGGTGCCCCTCCCAGCCCTGCTTGGGTGCTCTGCCCAGTTCCCTGGCCCTGTCTGCCTGCTCTCATGCCCATGCCAGCCTCCCCAGGTCTGTGCTGTGGGGGCCTCCTTCTGGGCTCCACTCATGTCCCCATGCCTTGCCCTGGCTCCATTCCTGACACACTCCAGAAGACGAACCACACTAGTGGGTGACTCCTGCCTGCTCTACCCCCAGGGCCAGGGTCAGCGCATGGCCAGTGGACAAGCCCTTCCTCAGGAAATCAGTCCAGGCCTGGTGCTGCCCTCCCCCACCCCCAGCACTCAGTGGAGCTTCCTCTTCCTGAGGCTGGCTAAAAATACCCCAGACAGGAATCCGGCCTCCTTGCAACAGACCCGAGAGATTAGACTATTAAGCTCAGAGCAAGGCTTGGGTGGAAGGGGTCAGTTAGGAGTCCAGCGGGGGCTTCAGGGTCCATCTGGAGCTGCCCAAGGGGGCTAATCTCACTTCTCGACACCTTCTACTCCATGTCCAGCTGCACTTACTAGGGATTGATTTCCCACTTCAGTCACTTCTAATTGATTACAAAACATCACTTCTGTGCCTCAGTTTCTCCATCTAAAAACTGGGAATGAAAACACACAAGAAAGGTACAGGATCCCAAAGGGCAAAGTGCAGGACAAGGATCCTAGTTAATTACAAAGCCCTAAAAGAACAGTCATCCTGGATCCCCAGAGAGAATAAAGCCACAGGGCTGAAAACACCTTCCATCCTTGGGCCCCAAACGCAGCAAAGCGCTGGTGATTGCAAGGATAATAAGCATTGGTGATTGCAAGGATAATTGTCAGGAACTAACAACATTGCTAAATCCCAGCTGGGTGGCAGGTCTGGTGCCTAGAGAGAGCAGGTGAACAGGATAGGGGCTCTGTCCCCCTCGGAGCCTGCAGAGTCCTTCTGAGCATCACAACCACGTAGGAAATGTCACTGCCTGCCATACCAGCCCATCCCAGACACAGCACCAGGTAGCAGCCCCAGTGTATGTGGTGACTGAGCAAACAATACACTCAGCAAGTTTTCTAGACTTCCCCAAAGGCAGAAGCCATGGGGAGGAGGCTTGTGCAGAGGTGGGGTTCCTAGTACTCAGTACTGGTCAACCATGGCAAAGCCTGTGCTTGAAAGCTGGCACTGGAAGCTGGGTGTGACAGCACACGCCTGTAATCCCAGCACTTGGAAAGTAAACTACGTTTGGGAGTTCAAAGTCATCCTCAGCTGCATACTGAGTTTTAAGCGAACAAAAGTAACAACAACAATAACAACAACAAAGAACTTGGGTTGAGTACTGAGGTCGGTCCTAGGTCTGGCACGTCCTCATGTATCCCAAACCTCAGCTCCTTCATCTCACTCCTACAGAGGGCTTCTGACTTGAAACAGATGGCGTAGCTTTCCTCAGAAGTCCAGTTATCACACCCCTGCCACCTCCAGAGAATGGTGCACACAGCCTACTTCCCATGGAGACAACGGAGTGACCACTGACCACGGGCCAACCCTGCCCGAGGGAGCAGGTCTGGTTCCCTATTATGAGAGAAATCATGCAATCAACCATCCAAACGGGGGACCCCTCCAACAAGAAGACACCCTTACTGTCACACAGACAAGATGCAAACCAAGCCTAGCCCAGGCCACCTGGACTTGTTCTTCCTCCCGAAACAGATGGTCTTGACTGGAGCCTGTTCTGGCTGTCAAAAGGGGCTTGCCCAGAGTCAGTGCTCTTCAAGGCCCATGGGTGGGGACTTAAGAATTGTCAGTCATGAGCTACAGACCTGGTAGAGGCTCCACAGCTTATCATTACTGAGGGCTCCAGGCCCCATTTAACCCTACAGCAACCTGACTCCACAGGCCGGGGAATGGGCCTAAGCCACAGTGTCAGGAGTTCTTAACGAGCAGGGCAGAGCTGGATTGCACCAGGCGTCTCTAGTACCCAGGCGGACTCCAATTCCAAGGCTGCCAGATCTGGAGACCACATCATAACTGAGTGCAGGAGCTGCCCAGGGCCAGCAGAAAACTGAAACTTGGTGGCAAGGGCTGGGCTCTATGTTCATGTGGTCTGGTCTCTTGGGACAGCCATGTGCATGCATGAGTGTGTATTGTGTGTGCCCAAGTGTATGTTTTGTGTGTGTAGAAGGGGCTCTTTTAAGATAGAGGTGGAGAGAGAGACAGATTCTAAGTGACTTGCCGCTCTGCCTGTGGCTCTGATGGACAGAGATAAGTGGAGGGGAGGTGGCCTCCAGTCCAGCATCCCTTTCATCCCCTTGGACCAGTCTTTTGGTTTAGTTGTCCCCAAGTCCCCTGGCTGCTTCTCATAGGCTACAGCCCTTCTGTTTGATGCCCTGGCCAGACTGCTCAAGGCAGAAGAGCCCACACAGGACCATATCACTTGTGGCACAGGGATGCTGCAGGCCCCCAGGGCCCCCGATGGCTCTTTCCTTCTCAAGGCAAAGCCTTTCTTTACCACTTGTGCCGGGGACTCAATCACAGCTCCTGACAATGTCCAGGAGAAGAGAGCTTGGAGGGCCCTGTGTTCTTCCAAACTGCAGGGCTAATGAGGGAGACCTCCGCTAAGCTCCTCCCACTTCCCAGCCTGTCTCCCCTCTCCCCAGGGCGTGGAGAAAGCAAATGTTAAAGGCATGGATAAAGAGTGCAGTAATGCAGGGAGTGGGCTAAGGGGAAAAAGAACAGGGGGGAGGGGGAGGGAGAAAGAAGGCTCGGAGGAGACAGTGAAGGGGATAGGAGAGGAGTGAGATGGAGCGGGAGGGAGAGGAAAGAGAAAGAGGCGGTGGAGGACAAGAAACAAAGGCAGGGAGGGGGAGGGGACCCACAGTGACACAGAAGCCCAGGGCTGCCCTATTTCCCAGGGCTCAGCATCACCTCTGGGCCAGAGGGTCAGGCCTGATGCTGGGGAGGGAGTAAAGTCTCCCCTTTGAGCCCAGCAGCAGGCTTCCCCACCCCAAGAGGGGCCCCAGGCCTCTCTCACTGTTACTCCAAAAGTGCTTTGTCTCTGTCCTATGGCTCCAGTGAGGACAGATAAAAGCCCAGGGACCGTGGGCAGGTCACCTGACCCTCTGGAGTCTCAGTGACCCCATCTATAAAACAGACACAAGGGCCTCAGGAATCTCAGGATTATCGTCATCAGTAGCCCACATCCGACCTGCCTGCCCAACAGGGTCCCCTCATTACAGAGCCTTTCCTCATTCACACAGGGCCCTAGCCGCTCCTGTCCTCCATGGCGACCCCCTCATGCCCCTGCTAAGGATTAGGAGGTTTGGCTGGGTGGGGGTGGCACACACCTTCAATTCCAGCACTTGGGAGGCAGAGGCAGGTGGATCTCTGAGTTCGAGGCCAGCCTAGTCTGCAAAGGGAGTTCCAGGAGAGCCATGGCTACACAGAGAAACCCTGTCTCAAAGGAAGAAAAAAAAAAAAAAGGTGAGGCTCGGGCAAAGGGTGGCAGGTTAAGAGTCATTTTGAAGGAAGAAGCAACAGGACCTGGTGACCACATGATATTCCTGGACTCTCTCACCACCTTGGGAGTTTTGAAAACCAACCAAAGGAAGCGAGCGTGGTGGCACACGCTTTCAATCCCAGTGTTTGGGAGGCAGAGGCAAGAGGAGCTCTGTGAGTTCGAGGCCAGCCTGGGCTACAGAGTGAGTTCCAAAATAAAACAAAACAACGACAAAAATAAAATAAATAAAACCAGCCAAAGTCAGGGGCATTCTGCAGGCGGCTTGTGCCCACTAAGCGCAACTGACTTAATCTGGTGATTATGTCCTGGGCGCCAGAGGACCCACTCTCCAGTGCAGCCTGAGCAGTAACCAGGACTGGTACTGGGAGGCCCTCGGGCTCTTCTCCACCTTAAATCATGAGGTTACTCGGAGGCTTTGGTCTCCAGTTCTTCACTAGAACCAACTGAATTAACACACAGTTACCAAGCACTTCCCAGTGTATACAGCAGGGGGCAAAATAAAGCTCACGCCCACAGGTGGAGCCTGTGATCTGCAGGAGGTGCAGCCTCACGTGGAAGGGGATAGGCTCTCAGGGAACACCAGGGAGGAGGCCTCAGCGGCTGGCACTCAGACCTCCAGAATGTGGTCCCAGCTTCCCTTTCTGGTCCTTCTATAGAACTGTGTCACTGGAGGGGAGGGGACCCAGGCCCTGGGTGGAGCCTGGGGGCTGGAGAGATAGGTCCCAGGGTGGGGCAACGCAGGTAGCCTGAAAGGGAGGAGCTGAAGAAACACTCCCGGGAATCCACCTGGTAGCAAACCCTCCTTCTTGGCTTCCCTCCGTTGTTTACGTTGTTTACGTGGTAGACTCAAAGGTAAAGTGCTCGTATCCTCAGAGAAGAGGAAGTGAAAGCCCAAAGCTGGATGCTTGTGCAAACCTTCGGTTCCTTGCCACAGTCTCGATTCTGTCAGCCACGGGGCCACCCACAGCATCGAGGGGCCCAGCGGAAGTGTAGCTGGATTCTCTCTTCCTCGGTTTCCCTTTTCTCTGAGTCAACTCCATGAGCTAGCTAGCAGGAGCTGGGCTGCAATCCACAGACCGCACAAAGGTCTAGTATATGTCAGCCCTGCTCTGTTTGGACAGTCTGTTACCCAGATGGTCTCGAACTTGTGGGCTCAAGAGATATCCTGCCTCAGCCTCCTGAGCACAAACCGTACCTGGCTCAGACCTCTGCCTCCAACCCCCAGAATCTTACTCTGTAGCCCAGCCTAGCTCATGACATTCCTCCCAAGCATTAGGATTACAGGCGTGCACTATAACACCAGACCCTCCGCACCTTCTCTCTCTCCCTCTCCCTCTCTCCCTCTCTCCCTCTCTCCCTCTCTCCCTCTCTCCCTCTCTCCCCCTCTCCCTCTCCCTCTCCCTCTCTCTCTCTCTCTCTAAATAAGGGCTCTGAGGCCACAAACGGAGCCTTGACAGTAGAAAGGCAAGGCTGGACTACAAGTCTCCAGCCTGGATGCCCATGTGGGCCTGTGGCCTGGAGGCTAAGTACCCACGCCTCCGCCTGCTGCCCACAGCAACACACTTCACTGCAGCCTTTAGTGGAGACCCCTTCCTTTAACCACCTTGCCCGGTTTTAGGGTCTTCACTATAGGGCTGGAACTTTGGGGCCTCTCCAGTCAATGGTGTCATCTCACAGAGGTGGAAGGTGAAACCCTAAGGCCCCTGTGCCACACTACAGGACTGACCTGGGGACCTGATCCCTAGCATGCTTTCCACCAACATATTAAACACAAGTTCCAGAGTTCCTGCCCCAGAGTTCCGGGCAGAGCACTGCTTCCTAACATGGAGGGCTGTAAGGGCAGAATGTGGGAGGGAGGGTTTCCATCATTGGGTTGTTGTCGTCGATGACCCAAACAAGTGACACAGATCAGGCAGGGCAGGATGCCAAGCCTGATCTAGATCCCACATTTACTTCACTTTGTGCTTGCAATCAAAGGACCCGTGAGCCTGGCTTCAATCTGTGCCCGTGTGACCACCTCACTGTACACGGCCTGGCTTCTCTGTGCCCGTGTGACCACCTCACTGTACACGCCTTCACTTTCCACCACAGACTCGCCTGCAAGTGACTTTGCATCGTAGTTCCACATGCCAGGAACGTACTTTCTTACTCCTCAGCCTTCTACTCCTAGCCAAGGGCCACATCTGTAGGAAATCTTCCCCGTGCCACCCCACCTGCCGAGGTCCCACCCTCTAAGTTCTCAGCAAGTTCAAGTTTAATCCTTTCCTAATACTTTTCCTTGCCAGGTGTGGTGGTACACACCTACAGTCCCTACAGTCCCGGCACCTGGGAGTTCAAGGGCGGCCCCTGACTTCCGTATGAACTCCAGGTTCACAGGGCTACTGTGTCTCCAAAAAAAAAAAAATCAAGCCACGAAAAAATCCTTCTTTTCCTTCTTGGACCTTACTATGATTTTTAAGGGCTCGTTAATGATGTACATCCCAGGAGGTGACATCCCAGTTAGGTGACGCGGCCCAAGGGCAGACACCTTGCCCATGTGAGCACCCCAGCAGAGCCTTGTGAGAACACAGACTCATGGAGAAAGAGGCTGTTGAGGAGGAGCACAGCTTGGAAAGCTGCTATGTGCAAAGCCCCGCCTGGCCTCCCTTCCCCTCAGTGGCAAGACCAGTTCCTCTCCCCAGGAGGAGGGACAGAGGCCTCCTGTTTTCGGAAGGCCCCTTGTCTCCCCTCTAATTCCGGAAGTCAAAAGCACACATTTTCTCACCAACGAGAATGCTAGCTGTGCCAGACCCCCAATCTCCAGCTAAACGGGGAAAACACACAAAACTTTGGTTCACACGTTCAAGGGGCAAAGATAAGAATCACAAGTGAGGGAGAGCATGAGCACTCACTAGGTTTGAACTGTGTCAGACCCTTCAATGAGTACATGTGAGCAGTCCTCTAGGAGTAGGGGACATTTTCACCTTCCAGATCCAGAAACTAAGGCAGTCCCTGCGGGCAGGGTGAATGAAACAGGCTTCCCAGGGTCACTCTACTCAGATCTGGACAGGACTGGCTTTCAGGGTACCAGTCTTCCTCCTTTGCCAGTCTATCTTGTCCAAAGGACCTCTCATGGCTTCCCTTCCTCTTCATCTAGCCCGTCAGGCCCCTCCTCTGCAGCGTCCTCTGCCTTCTCCATCCTGTCTTCCTCTCCCTCCATTCCTCCCCTCTTCCGTTTCCATGGCAACCCCGTCCTCTGCTCTGCCACTTGGTCCTGCGTTCCCATCTCATCTCTTCCTCTCCTCTTTCATCTCTCCCATCATTGCAGTGTAGAGTCCAGAGCTCCCCCCGTCCTTTGCTGCTGGCCTTTGGCTCCTTTTACCCTCCCTTTCATCTCCCCCGATGTCCCCCTGTCATCTCAGAGTGACATTTATTTGTCTCTTGCTTAAAAAGAAAAAGAAAGAAGGAAAACGGAAAAGAAACCCTAGTCTGTTTGGCCTGACTCTTCCAGTTCAGTCCCAGCCTCCCTTCTCAAGAGCTAAAGGGTCAAAGCCCCAGGACAGCAAGGAGGAAGGACACCTCCCCAAGGGACCCTCTGCCTGCTAGAGTGTTCCCTCTTTGACACACAGTTGGGGGTGGGGCTTGCTGGGAGAGGCATCCTGGAGTAGCCTGAGGTACCCTCAGGACAGAGCAAGGCCCAGACAGGCCCAGAATCCCCCACGATGCTGCCCAAGCTGGAACTCACTGTTCTTCGGGAAACCCAACCCAACCGTACGACAGCCTGAGGCCCCTCTCCCAGGCCCACCTGGCCTTAAGAACTGGTGCATGCCTTTAATCCCAGCATTTGGGGGGCAGAGGCAGCCAGCCAGCCTGGGATACACAGAGAAACCTTGTCTTGAAAAACAAACAACTAAAGAACTGGATCCTCAATGGACCCAGCGCTCTTACGCACAAACAGGTGAGAGACATCCCCAATTCTTCAAGATTCACTTTTTTAGGGCTGGGGGTGTGGTCGAGAGAAGTAGAACACTGGTATGCAAGATGCCTTGGGCTCCTCTCCTGGGAGGAAGGCAGGATTGAGGGTTTTCCTCCTAGTGTCCTTCCAGCTCCTACAAACTGAGCTCCTAGTAGGGGCTAGGCAGGGAAGTGAACATTTGGGTTTTTATTCTACAGACAGAGAAACTGAGGACCGCTGTTTGTCTGAGTCATATGGCCAGTGTGGATAGGCTCAGGCCTATTAACTAACTTTACAGACTCCACTTCTCCCTGCACTCCAGGACACAGCAGTCCCTAGCCCAGACGCCTCCAGGCCACTACTACACTGCTGTGTTTAATCTAAGTGATCTGAAACAAAGGTCCAGGAACGGATTTATCACAGAAAAGAAAGCAAGCCGATTATGCTGGTGAACCCGGAGTCTCAGAGCAACACAGGATACATAGGTTGGTAGAAATGGTACCAAGTCCTCTGGTGACCTGGAGTGAGGTGAGGCCTAGGAGAGACCTTAGCAGTAGCTGAGTAACATTGTATGCCAAGGAGGTGGCCAAGATCCTTCAGCCTCTGAGTCCTGGGCTCCCAGGGCCCACATGGAGTCCTCTCCTGTCCTCTCAGTGCAGTGACAAGATTCTCTCTGGCACTCAGTGACAGGGTGTGGCACCCACAGAGGTGCCAGGGACTCTAGCATTATTCCTCTAAAATGTAGAAGTTAAAAAAAAAAAAGTAGAAGTTCTGGGAGGAGCCAGGAAGGCCAGGGGCTGCCTCCCTCTGCAAATGAGCAGGAGAGCTGTCTGCATTCTCTGGCAGGTGGCTCAAGATCCTGGGGGTGATTGCTTAGGCCAGGTGTTTGGCTTCTGAGATCACAGAGGTAGAGACCGGCACCTTAGTAACAAAGCCCCTTTTACAAGCGGGGCATGATAGGGCATACCTGTCATCCCAGCACTTGGGAAGTTCAGGCAAGAAGATTGTTGCAAGTTTAAGGCCAGGCTGGGCTACAAAGTGAATTCCAGGCCAGCCATGGTTCTGTAACAAGGCCTTGTCTCAAAAAAATAAAACCAGTCAGGACAGGACAGGAAAGGCAAAGAAAAGAAGAGGAGGAAGAGAGCTAAGAAAAGCCCATTTCATGGAGGAGGAAATGAGGCAGAGGAGCTGAGGGACCTGGCCAAGGCCCCTGGATGAAGGGGCGGCTGGGTCTGACCTCATGCCTGTGCTTTTAAACGAAAGCCGTGAGGGGGACGCTGCAGTCTGCAGTTAAGGCTTGTGTGCATGGAGGACTCCGGGAGGGGGCCACTGCTATAATTATTACTGCTAATGTCACTATCTATTCCAAGGGACAAGTGGGTGCAGACTGAGTGCTGGCAGGTCACAAAGATCTTCAATATCAGGGACTTCACAGTTTACTAGAGACAAGATTAAGAGCCACAAAAACAGAAATGCAAAGTAGACAGGAAATGGGTATTGGGGTACCACAACAAGACAAAGTAACTTTGTCCCTGCCAATACCCATTTAAGGGGTTGGAAATGTTCTTCCATGGAAACCAGCACTATGGAAGACAACAGAATTGACCTGAGCTGTGAATTAGACTGAAGTCCGCCCCTTCCTGCCATGCTGGCTTGTGTGGGCCTCATCACCTGACCTATGGCGTGGGACATGATTTCTGTTCTCTAGGTGGTCAGGAGGTGGAACAGAAGCCCACTGGATGAAGGCAACTGATGTGGGACACACCGCAGGACGGTGGGTGGGGAGGCTGGGGGATGGATGTTCAGGAAGCCACCGTTCACACAGATGCAGTAGGCACAAAGGTTCACTGAGGCTGGAGGCACAGGGTGGAGAATGGCAAGGGTACAGAAGTAGCAGCAGACAGAGAAGTGCTGAGGACGGAGGACAGGCGAGGAGTGTGGCCTGGCCTGGAGCCCTCTCCAGAGTGACTCATGGGGGG
>CABHPP010099063.1:0-25376 GCA_902168425.1 Peromyscus attwateri | reverse complement strand
ACACACACACACACACACACACACACACACACACAACTTTGATGCACCTAGGGAAAAGTCTCTGTTGAGGAATGTTCTAGATAAGGCTAGCCTATGGACATGTCTGTGAGAGATTGCCTTGGTTGCTGTGCTGGCTAAATTTATGTCAGTTTGACACAAACTAGAGTCACTGGAGAGGAAGGGGGCCTTAACTGAGAAAATGCCTCCATAATATCAGTCTATAGGCAGGCATAGAGCATTTTCTTAATTACTGATTGATGGGAGAGGGCCCAGCCCATTGTGGGTAGAGCCATCCCTGGGCAAGTGGCCCTGGGTTCTATAAGAAAGCAGATTGAGTAAGCACCATGAAGAACAAGCCAGTAAGCAGCACTCCTCTATGGCCTCTGCATCAGCTCCTGCCTCCAGGTTCCTGCTCTGTTTGAGTTCCTGTCCTGACTTCCATTGTGGAAGTGTAAGCCAAATGAACCCTTTCCTCCCCAAGTTGCTTTGGTCATGGTGTTCCATGACAGCAATAGTAACCCTAACTGAGACAATTGTCAATTGACTCATCCCACATGGGTGGCACAGTTTCAGGAGCCCAACCCTGAATTATCTAAGAGTTAAGAAAGCTAGTTGTGCAGGAAGTAAGCCAGTGAGGATCCATTTTGTTCTTTCTGCTCTTGGCTCCAGATGAGATGTGACGAGCTGCTGAGTTTCTACACTGACTTCCCCTCAGTGATGGACTGGAATCTGGAACTGTAAGCCAAATAAACCCCTTTTCTCTCCTACATTGCTTTTGGTCAGTCTTTACCACAGTGACAGGATGCAGCTAGAACACTGGAGAAATCTCACTGAGTTCTGTGGACTCAAGCTGCCCAGCAGGAAACACGGAGGCTTCAGGGACTCCACGAAGTTCAGGACTTGACAACACACATCCTTTGGATTTCCTGAGACAGAGCTAACCAGATGCCCAGAGGGGTGTCCTCACAACACCATCCTCAGTTAAAGAACTACATTTCCAGTCATTTTTATTTCTTCCCACTGATTCCAGTTGAAACTCCCTCTCCCCCAAACACACATTGGCCAGAAAGTACCAAGGCAAGGATGTCAGCTTCTGGGCCACTACCCTAGTCAATCCAGCCCAGGGGATTCCAGGCAACTAACAGAGTACAAGGCGTGTGAAAGGCTCTGGAGCTGGGATTCATTGAGACCTTGCTTTCTCTAAGCCCCACTGGTTCCTGCAACTCCGTTCCACAAATATGTCATAATGTCTAAGACATCTGGAAATGGTATCATTGGCCTTCCTGAGCCAAACAGATGCTATGTGGGCCATGGGAAACCTACCAAGGCAATGTCACTACAAAATGAAGCTCTCTGGGTTGAGAGCAGCCTAGGTTATGGGTGCAAAATACTGAGAACTGGCTCTGCACCAAGGCCTATGATCTCCCCAGCCACAGGCTTTTGACAAGGGACACAAGACCACGCAGGAAATTTCCCAGTGGAGCAGTCTTCAAATCCAATCAGAAAGAGGTGAGCTATGCTCTAAGAGTCATGTCACTATTACACCAGTAAGCATATCTTATCTGGCAGGTCAGTATTGCAGTACAGATTCCAGCACTGGGTAGGATACCAATGTCTTTTCTCTCCATCACCCTCCCTAGGACTTTCCAGGACTGTGAAAGCTAGCCAGCAGGAAGGATGCTTCCTGGTCAGTTTGGGACTGATTTCTCTCTGTCTTGCAGCCAGAGTATGTGATGTCAGCAGCAAGAGTGCTCTGTCATGTAGTTATGATGGAGAACCAAGGGCAATGACAATGGCCTGTGCTGTCTGGGAGGCCTCTAGGGCTTCCCTATTCAATCATTCTAAGAAGGTTTTTCCATACTGTAGTGCAAATTTTAATTGGTCTTAACAATAAAAACCCAGATTCAGATATCAAGGTGAAAGCTGAAAGATCAGAGAAGCAGAGCAGCCAGCCACTAGAAAAACTTCTTACCTCTAGGAATCCTCAGACTGAAAGGGGCCAAGCTCCTGTCTCCACCCTGCCTTATCACTTCTTCTCTCCGCTCAGCCGTATCACTTCCTGCCTCCTCCTCCCAAGTACTGGGATTAAAGGTGTGAGCCTTCCAAGTACTGGGATCGAAGGAATGAGATCCCAAGTGCTTGGATTATAGGTGTGCGCTACCACTGCTGGCCTCTAGTGGCTAGCTCTGAGCTCTGATCTCCAGGCAAGCGTTATTTGTTAGAGCACAAACAAAATATCACCACACCATACTTTGTACATACTGAGATGTAAACTTTTCTGGAGGAGCATTGTCCACCAAGGCAGGGTAGCTCTGCTTGAACTTCCATTGTTAAGAGCTGTATTTTGAAATTATCTTACTAACTAGTGGTTTCTATGGGGCTTCTTCATACATCCTTAGTTTTGTTTTTTTTTTGGGGGGGGGGAGTTGTTGCTGTTATTTTGTTTGGTTTGGTTTGGTTTGGTTTGGTTTGGTTTGGTTTGGTTTGGTTTGGTTTGGTTCAGTTAACCCACCTACTATCCCCCCTCTTTTTCACCACCCCCTCCATCCCTGGTTAATGCTTTAACCCTCAGTATTTCCCCTCTTCTTCCTTTTCACATGTGTTCTACTCTCCCTCCACTTAATTTTTTTAGGTTGGGCTGTGGGATAATAGATTCCCATATGGCTTTCACACCCCTTCCTTTGGGTTAGTCCTCCCTTTCAGCCCCTGGTTTTCCCCATGCTCCCATGTCTTTCTCTGCTTACATCTTTCTGGCCCTAGGCCAGACTCCACCTCACATTTTCAGCTTCATCTATAATCTCCTATCCCCACTCCCTTAACTTGTCCTGCAAAGGCCTCTTTCTATAAGAAAGTAATTCTTCAAGTCAGTGCTACTTCACTGGGGGTAAGTTAGTACCTTGTAGGGTGGTCGGGGGTAGGCAGTCAGCAGTTTCTGTCACATTATGGATTGTCACAGGGATGCTTTATCACATGGCTAGCAACTGGAGAGGCTGATTGCCATCCTGTGGTACGCAAGACTGTATGAGACTAAATGACAATAATCATGACGTTAAATTATTTTGCTTTAAGGTTCTCAATGAGATTATTCCAAATAACCTTCAATATTTTTTCCTTCCAACAGTTACTGAGGAGCTAGTAGAATATGACATGACACTCCTAGTTCTGGGAGCCCATGTCTAGTAGAGGAATGGCAGGGTGTGCGATACACACAATACAAAGCATGCTGCATGCCCAAATGGAAACATAAGAAAATACAGGGTGTTAACAGGAGGGTGGAACTGAAGGAAGTGACGTCACTTTTTCCTAGAGGTTTGTAGACTGCGTACTTATATCCAAAGACATCACTCTTGCATATGAACTTGAGAAAATTGCCAGGGAAGCTCCGAAAATCCCTAAGTACTTTTAAAATAATCTTTCTGTTTCCATCTACATTTCCTTAGAGAGAAGAAACAACCTACTGATCCTATGTGACTTTGTTTCTTATTAAAATTATTTTTCTAATACCAGGAAAAGGCTTTATTTCTTTCTCCTCTTTTTAGTTTCTCCTATGTATAGCTTTAAAATATTGATAAGCACTCCCTGGAATTATGTAACTGCTAACTGAACAATGCATATAACTTCCTTCATTTTGCCTTGACTGGCAATTTAAATTAACGCACAACTTGGAGGGTGTGCTTTCCTAAGCACCCGCTGTTTAGGTGGCCTTCGCTTTCTTCAATATTGAGTGCTAAGTGTGAAGCAGGAGTAACTGGCTCTTCCCTCCCCGCCACTGTTTCCCAATCTGAAAAAGTCCTGAGACAGCATGAAAATGTTTAGGAGGAAGTCAAGTGAGCGTCAGAAAAGGGGGGCTTTTTCCCTCAGAAAAGTAGAGCAAACCAAAAGGAGTTTGATCAGATTTGCCAAGCAGGCATTGCATAGGGGCCACTTCCATCATAAGCATCAGAGACAATGATGCATCTCTCAGGTCAGTAGGTGGGTGGTAATAACACTGTCTGCATCGTTGCCTAGAAACACACAGTGGAAAGCAGGTATGGAACTGAATTACCCAATGCCATATACCTGGGGGCAATCCTAAAAAATGAAATTAACATACATCTCCTAGGATTTACTTATTGATTACAATGCACAATACTTACTGAGCAGCAATGTGGTCTTATTTGTGCTTCTGTTAACACTGGGTTTACATATTGACTTGGGCACTTTCTTTGTTGGGATCTAGTTAAGTTAGTACAACATTTCTGAGTCTATAAGCTACAATCTGTGAAAAGAGGAAAGCCACACCTATTTCTCAGATTGTCCCTTATTCTACCAGTCTGGATCCTATAGAGGAAGTAATAACTAATCAATTAATTTTAATATAAGTAATTTAATATAGGGAATTTGCTAATTGAATTGAAAAATTAGACAAACCAAGAAGCAAATGGTGAAGAAGAGTGTTGCCTCCTTGAAGGCTGGGAGAGCAAAGAGCAAAAGCTGGTGGGATGAAAATCTGGATGCTCAGAAGATAGACCTTATAGTCTAAGGCAGGGGAAGGGGTAACCACTTCTGAGGCACTATTTTTCAGAGGTCTAGGAACACACAGCACTGAACCTGGCTGGTCCAAGAAGGTTCAAGAGAAGCATATATTGGAACCAAGTACCGCTGAAAACTGATGAAAAGCAAGGCCAGCCCCTGGCTCTGGCCTCCATCTCACTCTGGTGCCCTGACTGCATACAACAAACAGGAATGATTGCAGAGGAGCAGCCTCACAAAGCAAAGTACAAAGGCTGGATTTGGAGCTGAGATGTGGATAGCGTAATAGATGACCCCTACTCATATTCATTATGCCCGTTCGTGGGGTGCCTATCTGTCAGATTAGCTGAGTAATGGAGAGTTTGGAAACACAGATTGAAAATTCTTAGAAAGTCAGCTCAAGGTGGATTTCCTCCCTTAGGCCCAGTAAGAAGCAGAATGGAAAAGGAAATGAAAAATAAATGACCACAAATATAGTTCCTGCCTTAAAGGAGTCTAAGTTTACATTAGGTACTATACGGTTAAGGCACAGAGCAAATTACCAAGTAATACAGTTGGGTTTCTATAGCCACAGTTGCCACATCCTCAGATTCAACCAAAAACAGATCTAATGTATTTGAATAGGAGTACACTGAGCATGTGCAGAGTTCTTCCTGTGTTTCTTGAGTAAAGCAGTATAGCAATGATTCACACTGCATTTGCCTTGTCCCACACAATTGCATCACACTTATAACTACTGTAAGTCTCCTAGAGATGATTTAAATCATCTGTGGGGGGGGGGACCGCTTTCGATTTCCACCACCCACATGGCAGCTCACAACTGTCTAAACTCCAGAGGATCCAACTCTGTTTTCTGTCCTCCACAGGTATGCATGTGGTTCACATACATACATGTAGGGACTCACACATACACTTTAAGAAAATAAATGAATATATACACCAGAGGATTACATAGGTTCTATGAAAATGTGATATTTTATATCAAGAACTTGAGCATCTCTGGATTTTGGTACCCATGGGTGGAGGGAGTCCTGGAATGAATATTGAAGGATGACTAGAAATATTTATACAGTTTGAAGAGTATGTCAGATACAACAGGGATTATGAATTCAAAGAAGCAAAAGACTATTTTCAAGACTATAAGGAAGCCTTCACAAAAGACAAGAATGAGCAAAAAAATTCTGAAATGAGAGAAAGTATACAAGTGAATCAGAGGGCTGGAGATTTGTAGTGTGTGTGTGTGTGTGTGTGTGTGTGTGTGTGTGTGTGTGTGTGTGTTGCCAGTTGGCCTCAAGTCCACAAAGTGGACTCAGGATGTAAAGTATGGCTTGGGTTGGGGGACAGTAGAATCTTTTTGCTCTTTATTCTGGTTCATAAGCAGCTCATAAGTTTAAAACAACAAACATTACATGTAAAATATATTATCTTTAGCCCCTGACTGTTTAGCATAGCCTTGCACAAAGCAGAATATTGGGGGGAGGGGTTCCATTGACTGGGATGGGATAGCATAAGATAAAACAGAATTGTAAAGGTGCAACTTAACTGAGTGTCTACATACATCTCCTTCTGACAGCAAGACTAAGGTTAGGGACTAAAAGAACTTAAGCAATGATGAAGAAAATGTAAGGAATAAACTTGTCATCTGTGGACTGAGGCATGTCATCAGAGTGAACATGATAGTGATTATGGACAGGCTGGGGGGAGCTGCTGAAATGTTACAGGCATTTTTAGTGTGGGGCACTTTAGTGAGTCCTGTAAAAGTCATTAGTGCAAATTCGCAGATGAGTTTGCCATGGACTCATGACTAATCTCTCGGTGTCCTCTTTGGCAGATCCCTTACAGGATTTTGGCCTTTCCATTGACCAGTGCTCCAAGCAAATCCAACCATACCTCAACATTAGATTTGGCATCATTCTGAGTAAGTAGATGTGATTCCCTTCACACAGAGCATAACAGAGCCTCCTCCTCTGCACACACAATGACTCACGTTGACTAGCACAGCAGACTGCACCACTATCCCAACTTCACCTCTCACATTCCCTCTCTAGTTAACCCCTTGTGGTCTCCAGATGCTCACTTCAATACTGTCAGCCCCTGGTCACCATAAGCAGCAAAAAAGAAGTGATTGTCTTATGGTTACACAAGAGGCTTGCATATTACTTCTACCACAAACAAACCCCATATTGCATGGTCTGTTACTCACATTATTTGGCTTCCCAAACAGTAATGGAAGTTCTTACTATTTGGCAAAAAAAAAAAAAAAGTGAGGGGTGGCAAGTCTTTCTTCCCACCCTAGGCTGTGAGAACACACACTTCCTGGTCGTTTCTTGGTTGGCCATGCCATTATAGTAAACCAATATGTTTGCCATAGCTGCTAAAGCACCCCCCCTTCTAGAAAACCAGTTTTCTCAAAACAAAGAAGCATTCAGTAATTGAGCATCTAGAATCGTTCTCAAAGACCAAGAACTCTCACATGACTGGATCTTTCTACAACTCTGCACAAGATCTGGTCTCCCAGCATCTGGAGAAATGGCATGGGCAGGGAAACCAAGAGGGAAAAAATAGGTGAAAGAGAAAAAAAAGGAGTGGGAAAGGGGCCAGAAAGAAATGGAGGCTGCCAACAGAGCTCGCTGAAGTTCTCTAGGAAGCCATGTGCGGTATCTATCAGGCAACACTAGTGGGAATATGCAGACCCAGCCATGCCCTGCTACTATCATGGGGGATAAATAACTCTATGGAATTAGGGAACTCTAAAAACCAGACTTGTAGACAGTCCAGTGATGGGCAGAGCACAGAGCATCAGGAGGGGAGCGTAGCCAATGAGCTGCCTTACCCAGAACAGGCAAAACTTAAGCTAGAAATGCTGCTCTGTCAAGAAGAGACATGCCCCCACCCGCTACACACATCAGGCTGAAGGCTGGGAAGATCATTTTGACAATGCTGTTGAGCTTGAATGACCTTGCAGAGTAGACACACAGCGCTGAAATTGTGCTTCTCTTTAGGAGAGGACATCAGAAAGCTGTTTCTGGACATAGCTCTTGTCTCAAGAGGCTCTTCTATTCTGAACTACTCCTATCCCATCTGTGAGGAGGACCTGCCCAAGTTCTCTTTCTGTGGAAGAAGAAAAGGAGGTAAGCCACCTGCCTTGCTGACTGCTTGCACCTGACAGCAGGGTCCCAATGGACAGAGAGCCCTGGCTCTCCCTGCTCTCCTTTGGGCAACCCACACCCCACTCATCATCACCCACTGCATACAAATACCAGGCAATTCTGTGCACAGGGCCTCCCTCAGACAGATGTGAGCATTGAAATGAAAGGTGTGCATAGGAGATTGTACTAACGGAGGCTTTTTCCACACATATAACAGTATCTTACTCAAAAGATTGGCAGCAGAAAGAGCCAATGGTTTCCAAAAACGCACGAGGGGTCAGTGTATTTCCAGGTTTCCTCTAATGATCTCTGCAGTGGCAAGGTCTCGCCCATCCAGCAACAACTCAGAAAAAGAAAAGGCCGCTGACTCATGGGGGAATCAGCTGCTGCATTCCAAGTAGAAAAGCAGAAACAACATTGTCTGAGCTCCCTTCTTGCCAGTTCACTAAGCTTTGACCCTCTGCATGGCCCCCAGGAGAACAGGCAAGCCCACCTACCTGTCCCCACCTCTCCTTTCCCCTTGCTCACCTCTTCCAGGCCCAAAGATGCTTCACTGTTTATGAGAACTTGGGTCTGTTCTGCACTGAGCTCCCCAGAAGTTGATCTCTGTCAGCTGCTCCCTCCTGCCTGTTCTCGTTGGCCATAGGGGGTACAATTCAACTCTCTGTTCCAGGAACCCACCCACCTTGGCTGTGTTTCTGCTCTAAGAAACTAGATTTTTAAGCAACAATGATACTCTCAAATTGACCCGATTTTCTTTTTTAAACAAAAATGTAGAAAGCATTGGAGTCCTCTTCCCATACCATGGAGACAGAGGAAAGATGTCTGCCTGCAAGAATGGTGAATGAAATTAAGGGAGAGTCACCAGATAGAAAGTCATGGTTTTGCACAGTGAGCTGCTCTGCACTCAAAGCCCGCACCCCAGCCTCTCCCCCGCGCCCCCCCCCCCAGGACATACCTAGAGCACTCTTGCTGCACTTACCACCATCCTCATCCCCACTCATCAGATACACTAGACTATGGGGCTGGGGCAGTGTCACACTTCATGTTTTGTTCCCTACACAGTGGTGTCTTGGTGTCTGTTCTTAGACCTCCCTAGAAATACCAGACCACTCGGATGTTCAAGCCTCTCATAGAAAGTGGAGAACATTTGTAGAGAACCCACATATATGTTAAAGGCTCTCTCGGTTGTCCCCAGATCACTCACTACACCTAATGTAACACTGTGTGAGTCATTGTAGAACTGTGTTGTTAGGGAACAATGACAGAAGAGGTCTGGATGTTCCAGAAAGATACTTTCCCCTACACATACAAATCTCTCCACAGTTGGTTGAATTGGGGGCTCCAAAGTCTGCAGCTACAGAAGACCAAAAGGAAGCTTGGCTTACTCATTCATACACAGACATACTTACACATATAACACATGCACACACACACACACACACACACACACACACTCATACACAGACATACACACATACACATTCACACACACACATATACTCACACACACTTACACATTCACTCATACATACACTCACACACAGTCACACACACACTCACACATACACACAGACATAAAAACACAGTGAACCCGCTAACACCACCAAGCATTGTACCAGCCACTGTTCTAAGAGCCTTATACCCAGAAATAATTTCCTTGACAGTCCAAAGTCACAAAGGGGTGCTATCCATATTCCCCAAATCTGTAAATGCAAAAACTGAGGCACAATGTTTTAGGAACCTATGTCAACTCCAAGGCTGGTAAGAGACCCATGGCTGGAATCCAGGAAGGCTAGTTCCCAAATCTATAATAGAAAAAAGTGAGTGAACCAAAAACAAACATGAGACATGTGGATGTGTGTGCACATCTTTGGGCCAGGAATTTATTTAAAATAATCACTTAAGAACTCTGCCTGGTGATATGACTGTATTTTAAGATCTTTTCTTATTGTTTAATTTATTACAAAATGTCATCAGTTTTCCTCTTTCAACTTAGTGGAAAGGGGTGCGTGTGCATGTGCATGTGTGCGTGTGCGTGTGCGTGTGCGTGTGCGTGTGTGTGTGTGTGTGTGTGTGTGTGTGTGTGTACATGCTGGAGGTCAAAGGACACTCTCCAAAGATGATCCTCTCCTTCCTAGTTGAGACAGACTCTCCTACTGTGTGCTCCTAGCTGCCTAGAGGACTTCTGGGACTCTCCTGGCTTTGCTTTCTGTCTCATCACAGGAGCACTGGAATCGCAGACACTCGCTGCTATGACTGGCTTTACCTGGGTCCCAGGGACTTGAACTCGGCTCCTGACTTTACATACCAAGTGCTTTACCCACTTAGCCATCTCTGTAACCCCTAGAGATTTTTAAAACATACTTTAAATTAAAGAAGAATTACATCACTCCCCCTCCTTTTCCTCCTTCCAGCCCTTCCCAGCTACCCTCTCTCCAACACCTCTCATGTCCTCCTGACTCTCAAGTTGACAGCCTTTTTTCTTTGACTATTATTGTTACATACATGTATGTATGGGCATGTGTGTATGCTTGAGTAAATGACCCGTGGAGTCCATTTTCATTGGTAGTGTGTATATGGTTTATTAAGGCTGACCACTCTTCAATGAGGGGGCTCATCCCTGGGAGAGGCTAATTCTCCTTCACCCAGCAGTCATTAGTTGCCTATAGTTCTTTGTCTATGGGTGGGACCCCATGAAATTTTCCCCCTTCTACGTTAGCATGTTTAATGATATTGCCTTGTTTGTACAGCTGTTTCTAGAACAGGCTCTTTCCTAGCAGAATTCCTGATAGTCTGGCTCTTACAGTCTTTCTGCCCCTCTTCCTTGATGTTCCCTGTACCATAGATGCAGATGCAGTGATGCAGATAAATCCACTGAGGCTGGGTTTCCGATGATCTGTTGATCACTGAATCATGTCCAGCTGTGGTTTTCTGTGATTGTCTCTGATTGCTGTAAAAAGAAGTTTCTTTGATGAGGGGTGGCAGCAACACTTATCTATGAGTAAGGGCAAGATTTAGAATGTAGTAAGGAATTATGCTGGTCTAGCAAAGTGGCAGTAGTGGGTTCTCCTCTAAGAGCCATGACCTCACTAACTCTAAGAAACTGGCTAGGTTTCTAGTACCAGGTACAATTTGTCTCCTGTTTGTTGGGCCTTAAGTCCAATTAGACAGCTCTTAGCTGCCACCACCATGTGAGCACCACTCATGGCACCTGTATGATGAGTTGAGCACATCCATGAGCTTCCTTGGCATGAAACACTTTGAGTCAATCTCTTTTCATCTCTGTATTTTTTTTATGTGGAAAAATGTATAAAAACAGGATGGCCCAATCTGTAGTAGCATCAGCAGCCAGAAGAGGAACTACATCAGGAAGTGGATCTGAACGGCAATCTGTAGAGCATAATTAGGAATTTAAAAGTTCTCACAAATGGTCAGATGCTAATCCAACCAATCAGGACTCTGGGAGTTTTAAATACAGCATAGAAAGCTTAGAGAATTATTACTCTGACACGGGCCTCTTTCTAGTCTCCTGGCATCTGCCTTCCCTCAACCCCATGGAGATACACATACATAAAACATTAGAAGCTAAAAGACATATAAGAGAAAACATGTAGTGTTTGTCTTTCTGAACCTGGGACACCCCCTTAATATCATATATTCTAATTCTTTCCATTTTCCTGAAAAGTTCATAATCTCTTTTTTCTTTATGGCTAAATAAAATTCCACTGTGTATATGTTTTTATTATCCATTCATCTGTTGAAGGACATCTAAGCTAATTCCATTTCCTTGTTATTGTGAACAGAGCAGCCATAAGAATGGATGAGCAAGTGTCTCTTCAGTAGGATGTAGAGTCTTTGAATAGATGCTCATGAGTGGTATGGCTAGGTCATATGGAAGCTCTATTTTTAGCTTATTAGAAAAATGTCCGCCACTGAGATCCACAATGGTCACACCTGATTGTATTCCTACCAGCAGGAAATAATGTTCTTCCTCACATCCTTACCAGTATTAGTTGTCATGTGCTGTCCTGGAGACAACCATTCTGACGGGGGTGGGGTGGAATCTCAGAATAGACTTAATGCGTACTTCCCTGATAAGGATGTTGAACATTTTAAAAAACATTTATTGAACACTTTTATTTCTTATTTTGAGCACAATGTTTAGCTCCTCAGCCATATTTTAAATTGGGTTGTTTGTTTCTTCGTTCTTTAGTGTTTGATTTCTTTGTCCATTTTAGATACTAATCCTCTATCATATGTATGAATAGAAAAGAACCCCCATTCTTTTTTCCTTTTTATTGAAAATAATTTTCCATACAGCATACTCTAATCATGACTTCTTCTCCCCAATCTCCTCCTAGATCCCTCCACCCATCCAACTCTATGCCCCCTCTCTCCCTCCCTTTCTCTCTCTCTCTCTTTCTTTCCCTAGAAAATAAACAGGCAAGAAAAAAAATAGAATTAAAAAAAAGAAAAAACACAAGAAACACACACAGAAAACCCAGAAAAACACAAAATCAGAAACCATAATGTACAAACAAGAGACCAGCAAGATAAAAATTACTCAAAGCAATATAAGATGGAAAAAAAACTCCAAAGCCACCTTTGAGTTGATTTTGTGTTGGCCATCTGCTTATGGCATGGGGCTTCCCTTAAGTGTGGTTAATACACCCAGTGAGACTCCACTGAAGAGAACTAACTTTTTGCAAGCAGATGTCAATTAGAGACAGCTTCTTGGTTAGGGATGTGAGCTCATGTCCACTTCCTTCTCTCAGCACTGGGACCTCATCGGACTTGAACCTGTACGGGCCCCGTGACTGCTGCCATGATCTCTATGAGGTCAGAGTTGTATCTGGAAGACAATGTTCCCTCCATCTTCTCTGGCTTTTACAACTTTTCCACTTTCTCTTTCGCATGGTTCCCTGAGCCCTGAGGGGAGGGGTTTGATGAAGACATCCCTCTTATGAGTGAGTGTTCCAAAGTCTCTCACTCTCTACACACTGTCCCCAGTTGTGGGTCTCTGTATTGGTTCCCATGTATTGCAAGTGGAAACTTCTCTGATGATGTCTGAGCAAGACACTGCTCTGTGGATATAGCAGAATATTGTTAGGAGTCATTTTTATTGTTCCGTTCCTTTAGCAGAACAACAGTATTTGTTTATCCTCCTAGACCTGTGGCCTATTTAGTCTCAGGTTCTTGGCCACCTGAGCAGTGTCAGGGTTCCATCCAAATGGGTTCCATTGCATGGAGTGGGCTTTAAATCCAATCAGAGAGTGCTTGTTTACTCCTATGTTTGCACCACTATTGTGCCAACATATCATGCAGGAAGGTCAACACTGTAGACTGCAGGGTTTGTAGCTGGGTTGGTGTTTACCTTTCTCCTTTGTTTCAGTACCATGAACACTAGTCAGTAGGGATGAAGGCTCTAGTTAGGCACCAGCTTAACTTCTCCCTGTTCAATGAGATAGGTAAGTGTTGTCTTCACCAATAGGACCCTGCTATCAGTTGGTGGAGAGCAACCAATAGCCTTGGCAATAGCCTGAGTTTGGGGGGGGGGCATTCCATGGACCCTCTTTTGCCAAAAACTCAATTAGAGATAACCCATTCCTGGCACTGGGAGTTTTACTTGGCTGCAAAAAATCTCCAGTTGGAGCTTTGCCTCACCCATTATTTGGTGACTCCACTTAGATTTCTTTGATATATGTATATATTTTAAGAAGCTTCTACAGCAGTAGGTTTCCCTCAGTGGCCCCCTTACTCCCTCTTTCCTCCTCCCTGTCCCCATTTAATCCTCCTATTCCAGTCTTCCCCTGTCTCCCCATAATGATATATTCTATTTCTCCTTCCCAAGGAAATCTGCCCCCCCATCCCATCTCTTACCCTATAACTAACCTCCATGATTATACAAATTGTAGCCTGCTTATCAAAGACTTAACAGCTAACATCCACATAGAACAGAATACATACAATATTTGTCCTTTGGGGGTCTGGGTTACCTCACTCAGGATGATTTTTTTTTCTGGTTCCATCCATTTATCTATTAGTTTCATGGTTTCATTTTTTAACAGCCATGTACCATATTCCCATTCTCCATTCACCTGTTGATGGACATCTAGGCTGTTTCAAATTTCTGGCTATTATAAATAGAGAAGCAATAAACGTGGATGACCAAGTCTCTCTGTTGTAGGATGTAGAGACCTTTAGATATATGCCTAAGAGTGGTATAGCTGGATCTTGAGGTAGATGTATTTCCAGCTTCCTGGGGAACTGTCACACTGATTTCCATAGTGTCTGTCCAAGTTTGCACTCCTGCCAGCAATGGATACATTTTCCTCTTTCCCACATCCTCACCAGCATAAGTTGTCATTTATTTTCTTGACCATGGCCATTCTGACCGGCATAAGACAAAATCTCAAAGTAGTGTTGATTTGCATTTCCCTGATGACTAAGGCTATTGAACACTTCTTTAAGAGTTTCTCGGTCATTTGTGTTTCCCCTTTTGAGAATTCTCACTTAAGTTCTGTGCCCCCATTTTTTAATTGGGTTATTTCCAGCATTGCTCTTTGCTCGGGATTGCCTTGGCTATCTAAGAATTTTATGTTTCTAAATGGATTTTTTAATTTTTTTTTCAGTGTCTGGGAAAAATGATGTTGGCATTTTGATGGGGACTTAATTGAGCCTTTAGACTGCCTCTAATAAGATGGCATTTTCACAATATTGATTCTTCTAACACACAAGCATGAGGGGGAGGGTTCCATCTTTCGGTGTCTTCTTCAATTCACCCTCGAGAAGTAGGCCCCCTGTGGGTGTTCTGAAGTCTTCATTGTAGAGGTCATCACTTCTTCATTGGGTTTATCCCCAGATATTTCACATTTACGACTCCACTGTAAATGGGATTGGTTCTGTCATTTCTTCTTTACCATGTTTGCCATTGGTAGATAGGATGGCAACAGATTTTTGTGTGATAACTTTATATCTTGCCACTTTACTGTGTTAATCAGCTGTAAGAGCTTTCTGGTAGTCTTTGAGATCTCATGTATAGAACCATATCATCTGCAACTGGAGGTGGTTTGACTTCTGTCCTCCCTAGTTATATCTCTTTTTTTAGTGCCTCTTGTGTTACTGCTCTAGTCAAGACTCCCAACACTGTATTTACAAAGTGGAAAAGGTGGATACCTGTATCTTGTTCCTGATTTTAATAGGAATGCTTCAAGTTTTTCCCATTTAATATAATGTTGGCTGTAGGTTTGTCATAGATAGCCTTTATTTTGGTGAAATAGGCCCCTTCTGTTCCAAGTTCCTCCAGAACTTTTGTCATGAAAGGATGTTGGACTTTGTCAAAAGCCTTTTCTGCATCTATTGAGATACCCATGTGATTTCTGTCCTTGAGTCCACCACATGATGTGTTGAATTTCAGCTATCTTAACTGCCTTAATGTTATCTGAATCCTGTTACAAGGTGCTCAGCTGTATTGATATACACATGTTGAACCATCCTTGCATGCTTGAAATAAAGCTGACTTAATTATGATGAATGAACTTTCTTATGCTTTCTTAAATTTGATTTGCAAGTATTTTATTGAAAAATTTTTCATCTAATCCTTTCTACCTGCCCTTGTCTACGATAGCCCCAACCCTCTATTCCTTCAATCTTCTGTCCCTTCCTCCTCCCTTTCCTCTTCTCTTTTGTAGTCCACTCTGTGTTCTAGCTTCCATCCCTCCCTCCCTCCCTTCCCCCTACCATAATGACTAAGTCCATTACTTGGTGACAAGTACTCTGGGGAACCTAACATGAACCAAGGTTGTTTCCCGCCACCCAGGACATTATTGGCCTGAGATAAGAGATTTATAAAACCATGGTTCAATAAACGAAATGGCAGGTCAGCCTATGAGGTAGCTCATTGCCCTGGTATTCTACCTCTGAGAACCTGAACAAACTGGGGAACTGAATAAAGAATTGCCTGCCTGCCTTAAAGTTGTCTGAATCCTGAAACAAGGTGTTCGGCTATACATATTTATGTTTGAGTAATATTCCTTTGTGTATGGATCATATTTTCTTTATCCATTCATCTGTTGCTAGGAACATAGGTTGATTCCAAAGTCTGTAATGAGCAAGGTACATCAAAACCTTCACTGTCCTATGTAGCTAGAGTTTTCCTGCCTGGCCCACAGTCAGGACAAATCTCTCTCACCTGCCAGTCCCACAGCCGCTCAGACCCAACCAAGTAAACACAGAGACTTATATTGCTTACAAACTGTATGGCCATGGCAGGCTTCTTGCTAACTGTCCTTATATATTAAATTAATCCATTTCCATAAATCTATACCTTGCCACGTGGCTCGTGGCTTACCGGCATCTTTACATGCTGCTTGTCCTGGCGGCGGCTGGCAGTGTCTCCTTCCACCTTCCTGCTCTTTTCTCCTCTCTGTTAGTCCCGCCTATACTTCCTGCCTAGCCACTGGCCAATCAGTGTTTTATTTATTGACCAATCAGAGCAACACATTTGCCATACAGAACATCCCTCAGCAGTCCTACTTCTTCAGTTACATCCTGTCCCATCCCCCATATGTACCTTTAGCATCTCAGCAACAGGTTACCACTTTCTGACCACAGCCTGTGTGTTAGCAGGTGCTTTATTTGGTTGATCCCTTTGCCCTGTAATACCCGCTCCCATTTGTCCTCCATGCAGACTTAACCCAAGAATCCTTCCTCCAAAGCCAACCAGATGAATTGTTTCAGTCACTGCCAGAGCCAGGGAATTGTATGGGGGAGCAGATGGCAGAGATGCTGATTAACCACCACGGGGGTACAGTTAGATAGGAAAAATTACTGAATATTTTGTCATTGGCAGCAATTCATGTTTCCAACTTTTGCTGTAGCCACATCTCAGCTTCAGTTTTGTGTGTGTGTGTGTGTGTGTGTGTGTGTGTGTGTGTGTGTGTGTGTGATGAGACTGCACTCCTTGAAGGCATGAATATTTCCACTTCCTGTCTCTGTGGACATGGCAAATAGAGCCATATCACATAGTAAAGAGATAGTGAACACTTGTTTTGCTGAATTTGGTGTGCGCAGATGATTGACTAGATAAAAGGACACCAGTTCACACCAGACGAGAGTGTGTAAGGGTGGTTCTGCATTACTAGACACAGAAGGCTCATCAAATCCTCACATTGGAGAAAATTGTCTTGGTCCTCCAAGATCAAGAAAACCTTACTATTTATTCTGTGCATGGTTTTAATAGAATTAATAAAACAGGAGAAATATTGTTCCCTCAAACAGTTTAAGGAGTCTAAATCTGTTTAGCAGCTCAGACAGCTTGCCTTGGACTTATCTAGATGCTGGGCAGGCAGCCCACAGTCATTTACTTTCCTTATTGCTATGGGGACAATGACTGTAGAGGCAGGCAGAGGGGCTCACATTTGGGGAATTGCCAGGAAACTTTATTCAGTATAAAACAACCAAATAAGGGATTCACAAGGGCTGAGCAAATTATTATGTAAATTAAATGAGCCAGAAAAGTGAAATCTTCAAATTCAGAGGCATCTTGGGTCATTGTGCTTTTTAACCTACTGCAGAAGGGGCACTTGCCGTGATTAACACTGTAATCAGAAGCAGCCAGTGACACCAGGGAGAACCAGAGTCATCAAACCCAAGCACAAGCTGCTGTTTCCTGTCAGGCATGAGACAGAGTCCCTGGGGCCTTGTAGTTCTTCTTAGCAGAGAGGGAGGAAAACTTGCTGTCCACTGTGGGTGACACAGTCTGCCCCCATCTGCAAGTCAAGTGCTCAGTGACACTTATTACACACTCTCCTGCAAACTGGCTGTTCTCCATGCCACAAAAAGCTACCGAATGGATCAGGTTCAGCAAAAACTAATGAAGAAAATGTAGTGTTCTTCTCCCCTGCTCTACCTCAGCTACTAAGGCAAGAGGCACTTTGAAATAAAAAGCCAAGTGGCAACCCTTGAATCCAAGGATTGCCCATTGTTTATGCATTTGGGAGAGGGGTACAAACTCTCCTCCCCTACAGAAATCTAAGAGCAGTCAAAGAGAAGCATAGCATAGTTGAGATTCAGTGGAGTGTGGAATTGAACACAGACACACCCCCATTTTATCCTACCCCATTTCATGGCACTTGGCAGAAACTGTGTTTAACCAGTTGAAGACTTGACAGCCCTTGACCAGCGAGTCTCTTGGCGCCATTTCTCCAACAGCATGTGCTCACTTTGTATCCATATTTCACACTTTTTTGGCAATAGGTATTTTTAAGCTAAAGTATATTAATCTGTTTTGTTGACACAGGCTGTTACACATTGAACAAACCACAGTACAGTATAACCGTAACATGTGTGTGTATCCAGATGCTACAGTCAAACCAACTGTTTCCAGGAACATCTGTAGGACGTTCGGAATCAGAGTTGAATAGACCATCAGGGGATCACCCAATGCCAGTTCTTCCCTCTATCCCTGAGATCTCTAAGACTCTTCATCCAGGCTCTGAGCTTAGGGAAACAGCAACAGGGCTCAAAGCATCTTCTGTACCACTTCCTGTCTAGCTTGGGTAACATAGATGTGCTCGCTTTCAGTGCTTTGAGACAAGCTGCATGTGATCAATATCAATATTTAAAACTAAAGTGGTCTTGACAACATGCTCTTAATGACCATACCTAATTACTAACCTTAAGGAGGCAAGCCGGGAAGTCCCCAACACACTCAGAGACTGTCACACAGGTAGAACGTTTAGCTTTGCTCTGATCCATAGCCACTCATCACGGTTACCTTAGCAGATACTAATTTTGGTTATATTTTAGTTAGACTCCTGCTGTCCTGTGCAGGAATCATAAGCCATGAGTAGTTAGAGAGCCTCTGCAATTACACCAGTCTGAGCTGCAGTGTGCCATAAGTCCAAAGTACAGGCCCAATTTCTAAAAACAATATGACAGAAAAGTATATTATGTCACCATCACTGATATACGTTTGTCTTCATTTTCTGTTGCTATAACATAATATCTGAGATCTGGTTGTTTTTGAAGAACTGAAGTCTATTTGTTTGTTTGTCTTTGCACTGCTGGAATGGAACCAAGAGCCTTGCTTGTGCTACGCAAGTGCTCTACAGCTTAGTGATGCCAGAACCCGGAGGTTTATTTGACTCATGACTCTAGAGGCTGAAAACGCAATTCCCACTGTTCGGCATCTGGCCAGAGCCTTCTTGCTACATCAGGACACAGCAGAAAGTATCACATGGGACAATGGAGCATGCTGCTAGCCTGGGTTTCTCCTCCTTTTCTTCTAAAACTACTAATTGTATTGTGAAGGCTCCACTTCTGTGATGCCACCCAATCCGAATTACCTCCCAAAGACTCCCACATCCAAATGCCATTCATAAGCTACTTCAGAGATTCAATTCTCAGCACATAAAACTTGAAGGACATATTCAAACCACAGCAATGTTGACATAATGTTTGAGACCATTTTCAATAACAAAATTATACATTTATGATGTTCATTATAATACTGGACAGGGCTGCATGTTATTATATCACATGTACTATAATATGTATTATATAGCACTATCATATGTAGTAATATAGTGTAACATTGTTGAGTAGAACTATAATGAAAGTAATATAATATTACATACAGCATTAATATGATACATAATATATTCATAAAAATGTGTGTTTATACTATACATAATGTATATAATGATGTTGTGTATTATAATGGATAACATTATCCTATGTATTAGCTAGTATAACATTTATATTATATTTATTATATTATATTACTTCCCTTTAAAATGGTAAGGATCCCAACACGTAGACTGTACCCCAAACCAATTAAATAAAATTCCCTGGAGTCAGGACCAAGCCAGGTTAGGCCAACCCCCAACATAGCTGAATAGCACTCTGTTCACTTCAGAAAGTTGTCACAGATAGCAATCAGCATTATCATAGTACTTGACTGCAGTAGGAACCTGTGCCAGAATGTCATGTGTATTAACCAATGTGCCGCTCTGTCGACCTCAGGAAGTGTGGCAGCCTTGTTACCGCTTCTGTGTCTTACAATACATACTCTCTGCCCTTGGTTCCCAGCAACTTCTAAAACCTTTACAACTTCCTGAGCCACAGAGGGACCAGGAAAACCTCTTGTACTCATGTGAGTCATGGTCAGAGCTACTAAACCCCTTGAACTTTCTTGGGTAATGAGTATCTTTGTTCTACTGATGTCAGTCTTGGTTGGCTCTGCAGGTGGTCATCAGAAATGCAAAGTCATATTACAAACCAGCAACTTCCCATCCCACCCACTTCTGTCTTCTGATAAGGCATAGGGGACTGAGTTAATACCAAATCGTGTCCATGTTGGGGGCAGCTCCAACATGATCCCTAAAATGTGGGTGCAGGTTCCTGGCAAGCAGTGTGCCTAGAATGGACATGGAAATGCACAGCTTTGCACATACCCTGCCTTGTGTGTTCACTCATATTCTCTATAATACCTTTCACAACAAACTCGGAAATATTAGCAAGTATTTTCCTGAGTTCTGCAAGCTGTTTTTGCAAATTATCAAGCACAGCAAAGGGCTTGAGTAACTCCCTTGTTTGCAGCCACAATTTCAAAGCGAAAGTGTGAATATTCTGAGAGCCTACTGTTTGTGGTTGGCGGCTGAAATGAAGAGGGAAGGCAGTCTTGTGGGATCGAGCCTTAACCTGTGGGGTCAGCACTAACTCTGATTAGCATCAGAACTGAACTGAATTGTAGGATGCCCAGCTGAAGCTAAAGAAGTGGATGGTGTGGGAGTAAATCTCATACATTTAGCAGCCAGAAGTATAATGTTTTGAGAACATAAGAGGAGAAAATGCTCCATTGCTTTTGTTGTTGTTACTGTTGCTGTTTTTCCTAGCTTTAACAGATGAGGTAGGGTTTCATAGAGCACCAACAAGATAACCTGTTAGCCATCTCACATAGGAAATCTCCCCCAAGTCTGGCTTTTCGATTCCAAACTCACACCACAGTATAGACCCCTACAGGCTCTGTGTGTGTGTGTGTGTGTGTGTGTGTGTGTGTGTGTGTGTGTGTGTTTGCATGTGCACGTGCATGTGTGTCTCCATATCTCTTCTCAGTGGAGTTAATGCCATTCAATGGGTTTCCTAAAATATCCCATCTCAGGATGGTGAGAGTGTCATGTTAAATAGAGCCAAAAATTAATTATGGGGTGTACTGACCACGTAACTAAATTAGCTTGGAAGTAGGAAGAGGCCTCCTCCACATTACACACCACCCAAATAAAAAATTGGGAGAAACCACTCAAAGGAGTATGGTAACTCATGTTCTTTATGTAGGCCCGTGTGGCACTGAGTTTCTCTGCTGGAAATGAATATAGAATTTTTAGCAAAGGCTCAGATCAAGGTCATGAAGTAAACAATGAGTATGTGATTTCTCCACTTCCGATAATAATTTGCACATCACTGTCAAACTTGATTCTGGCTTAACCTCTGTGAATTCTAGCCAGAGTGGTCAAGATTGGCATTGACCTCACAGCACCAAGTGAATAACTGACTTTAGAAAGAACTCACTGTTTAATGATTTGTGGGTATCTTTAACAGTTTGCTTTAAATGTCACTGAAGGGCCCCAACTTTACAGGATCTGTCCTTTGGGTGGTGCTGTTGGCACATGATAGAGCCATTAGGATGTGGGGTCTAATGGGAGGACCTTAGGTCTTTGGAGGTGTGCAACCCCAGTTATCTTCTTCATCTGGTTTCCTAGCTGTGAGTGAAATAGGTTTGCTCTGAACATGTTCCTGATGTGTTCTCACAGGCCCATAGGACCATCTGATCATGGCCTTGAGCCTCTAAAACCCTGAGCCAAAATAAGTATTTTCTTTCTTAAGAGGATTAGCTCAGATATTCCTTACGATGAATGAAACACTAAAGCATCAACCTATTCTCCAAACCAACTCAAATTAAAATGTAAAAACTGGGAGAGACGAGTATGAGAGTCATATGTGAAGGCACTGGGTACATCTGTATACATGTAAATGAGTCCTTTGAAACATCTCTAACAGACACGACACAACACAGTGGACACCGAAGACTTAATAATGTCACTCTCATGTTAGAGTCCTAGAGAGGTGCAGGAGACAGAGCTTGCCCACAAGAACTGCTGATTCATGGGGACTTTGTCCCAGTCCAAGACACTTTTCATCTAAAATATAGAACTAAAAGCTATTCCAGAATACAACAGATGTGAACATATGTTACTTTGTGCACTCTGTAAGCTACAGGACAAAATTGAGTTTGGATATTAAACTCATTCACTTTAAACTCTTAGGATTGGAATAAATACCACAGTGACACTTCTTGCAGGGTGAAGAATTCTTAGGCTTTTGGTTGTTTTCTAGGGTGTTTGTTTAACCGGTTATTTGTTTATATTTGAGGTGATTTATCAAGTATTACAAGACGGCCTCAAACTCACTACATAGCTGAGGATGACTCTGAACTTCTTATTCTCCTGCTTCTATCCCCTGAATGCTGGAATTACAAGCATGTGCCACCATGCCCAGCTTATGCAGGGCTAGGGATCAGACCCCAGTGTCTCATGCATGCTCCACAAGCACTCTACCAACAGAGCCAAATCCCAAGTCCCTGAAGAGTTCTTCAGTCTAGAAAATAATTGCTCTCTGGCTTCTCTTCTGCATAAATCAACTTTCTGATTTTAATTGTTTGTCCAATATGGTAAATATATCATAATTACAAGAATTTCAATATCCAGTAGGTCCACTGAGAGCTATATATAAGCATGATATTGCCCTTGGGGCAGATATTAGCACTGACAGCAGCCAAGGGCTTGGACTATGGTGCTTACTGATTTTACATATGCAAATTAAGTCCAAAGTGGAAGCGCACTAGGTGCTCTCTTCTGACCACTTGTCCTCCTTTCCTTTCGGTCCCGGGGGGTGTTTCCTGCTGTCCTGATTCTCGCTGAGCATCTGCACCTGATGATCATTAGGATGCCATTAACCTCCAAGATACCTCAGCCTCACCGTCTAGACCTATCCAAAATTCATCTTAACTCTTCTACCTAAATCCACAGGTCAGAAGCCATTTGCTTCTCAAGTGCCTTCATTACTTCTATTTCAGTGTGCTGCTTTCCTGGGTCTGTGAACGAGGGGTGAGCGATGAGGATGCAATCTCTCTATTGCCTAGATTTGGAAAAGTTCCCGTTAAGTACTTTCTGTAAAATACTTCCTACCTGCTCTGCTATAGTAGAGGACAAGGCCAAAAACTGCCTTCTGGGCAGTGCACTGAAGAGCATTAATCTATGCTGACAACCTGACAGCCTCCATAAAGCGTGCTGGAGACACAGCACGTCCACAAGCCTCATTATTCACTTGTTTAACAAATGCAAGCCCGGAGAATTTGGTCACTGATTTCTGCCATAACAGGAGATTCAGCAGCTCCATTTGAAGCCTCAATTATGAAATATGTCACCTTGTTCTATGTGTTCCCTCCTCCGGCTCCTGGGGCCATGTGAGACCACCTGCTTCTGCAAGCTGTATTGCTGCAGACTTTATGCTCTGGTGGTCCCCGTGCTTTATCCTCAACCTCTCCTCATCCCAGCTTCGAGTCCCGACCCTCATCAAACCTCTCAATAGCCTAAGTGACAAGGTGTCCTCATTCCTCTTCCCGTGGATGAACCCACCTAGGAAAGTGTACGGTCTCTCCTGCCATGCTCATCCTCGCAGACAGCATGTCACCAAAGCGATATTATTCCGGGACAATGTCCTGCTCCCTGCCTCATCACCCTGTCTGACTACTGGAGGACAGGATGGGGCTAAGTTCAGCCCAGCAGCTCTCTTAACTGAACAGGCATCAGCTTTTGCTTGGAGGTTGTGTTTCATTGTAGATAGAGGGGCCATCCTGAAGTTTCAAGCTCATGAGGAGAATTCGGAGAATGTACATACCTTGTGAAACACCTCAGATAGGGAACCCATGACAGACCAAGGAGAGGATACCCCCAAAGTCCAACTTAGTGAACCAGTAAGTTTTGGGGAGGTTACTTACAAAACTGTGGGTGAAAGGCTAACCTCAGGAGCAGGAATGACTCAAGAATGCCTTTGCAGACCTGGCCTATGAAACTGATGGTGCTGGTCTAGGGACCACACACCCTGAGAACCACTATCCTGGTGGACACTTGTGGGTTCTGGAGCCAGAACTACCGATTTAACCACTTACGGATTGTGTAAACTTGGGCAAGCCACTTACTTTCTGAGCCTCAATTTCCTGACCTGTACAAGGAAGAAAACGTCACTGAACCCATTGGATGATTAGAGGAAAATGTGGGCTAATGTGTGTGAAACCTTGCTGCTACAGTACGCATCCAAAATATCACCCACAGCAGCTATTGGAAGCAGCTAATGACAGATTCTCAAGCCAGGGCTCAAAATCCCTTGGGCATCGTAAGTCTCAGAGTGGAAGCCTGCATCCTAACGAGGCACCTGGAGGGGCACTGGAGGCCTGGAGGCTTCCAAGCTGAAGCTCTTTTTCCTCCCAGGTAGCAGGAAAAAATGCCTTTGGTCCAAGCCTGCATACTCCCCAGAGGTCAGCAAAGCAGAGTCTCCCAGGCCTTCCTGCACCCCCGGGGAGAGCCCCATTTGCATTTCTGTCGCCTTGCTTTCAACCCTTTCTTATCTTCATGTTTTATTCCTCGTCTGTAGACTTTCAGGAGCTCTGGGTTTCCTGGGCAGCCGCTACTGCTGCAAATTCACGGAGAATCGACAAAAGCAATAGCCTCTTTATTGAATGAGTGGACCGACTTTACTCTTGAACTGCAGAACACAGACCTAAGAATAATGGCCACCATGAAAGGATGGATATGAGCAATGACTAAGCAAAAGGAGACACCTCTCTGCTAAACAAAATGGAAGGAGAGCCCCTGATTATTATGGTGTGGCTCTGGTGTTTCGTCTCTGTCCTCAAATTCAAGTACAGCTGTGGATGAGCCAGTTGTGGGTTAAGTCTGCCCTTGAACGTCAGCCAATTCGTTTAGTTTGAGCCCCATATAGTAAGGCTAACGATGGCCTAGGACCAGAAGCAATTTTAATTTTCCAAGACAATGCTTAGCTTCTTTCCAAGTCCTTAGCCAGTTATGAAATTCCATAAATCTAACTCGGTGATTCACACACTTTCACGCAATAATCACTTAGGAAGCTAATTTAAAAGGACAACTAACTCTCCCTTCCTCCATTCTACCCCAGTCTGCCCCTAAGGTTGCTGGTGTTTGCATTTTAACTAACTAACCATTGCCTGAGCTCTGCTCTGCAGGGCCCCAGTGTCTCAGGCCGAGACACACAGGCCTCCTCAATGCTTATATTGCATTCTCAGTCACGATGTTCTCACCAGACCTGCCCAGGATTCTGCAGTCTAAGCCCCTTTCTTTTCTCTCCCGTGTTCTTCCCTCTTTACCTGGGAATCCAGTCCCTCTGCCAACTGATAAAGCCTACTTGAGTGTGCAATTTCGATTCTACAGAAGTCCAAGAATAGGTTGGTAAAAGGAGAGAGAATAATGAAGGAGTTGAACTGTCTTTTCTGTGCTTCCCAGAAGTTATGTATTTCTCACATGGAACTTGAATAGCAAAGGAAAATAGACCTGGCGGGAAGGAGGAAGTTGCAAATCAGTCTCACTCCTCACAGGATCCTCTTCTTCACCCATGACT
>CABHPP010099062.1:32478-69816 GCA_902168425.1 Peromyscus attwateri | reverse complement strand
CCTGTGAACAGTGAACTGCAGTGACTGAGGACCCTGTGAACAGTGAACTGCAGTGACTGAGGGCCCTCTGAACAGTGAGATACAGTGACTGAAGGCCCTGTGAACAGTGAACTGCAGTGACTGAGGGCCCTGTGAACAGTGAACTACAGTGACAGAGGGTCCTGTGAACAGTGAACTGCAGTGACTGAGGGCCCTGTGAACAGTGAACTGCAGTGACTGAGGGCCCTGTGAACAGTGAACTGCAGTGACTGAGGGCCCTGTGAACAGTGAGATACAGTGTCTGAGGGTCCTGTGAACAGTGAGATACAGTGACTGAGGGCCCTGTGAACAGTGAACTGCAGTGTCTGAGGGTCCTGTGACAGTGAACTGCAGTGACTGAGGGTCCTGTGAACAGTGAAGTACAGTGACTGAGGGCCTTGTGAACAGTGAACTACAGTGACTGAGGGCCCTGTGGACAGTGAACTGCAGTGACTGAGGACCCTGTGACAGTGAACTGCATTGACTGAGGGCCCTTTGAACAGTGAACTGCAGTGACTGAGGGCCCTGTGAACAGTGAACTGCAGTAACTGAGGGCCCTGTGAACAGTGAACTGCAGTGACTGAGGGCCCTGTGAACAGTGAGATACAGTGACTGAGGGCCCTGTGAACAGTGAACTGCAGTGACTGAGGGCCCTGGGAACAGTGAACTGCAGTGACTGAGGGCCCTGTGAACAGTGAACTGCAGTGACTGAGGGCACTTTGAACAGTGAACTGCAGTGACTGAGGGCCCTGTGAACAGTGAACTGCAGTGACTGAGGGCCCTGTGAACAGTGAACTGCAGTGACTGAGGGCCCTGTGAACAGTAAGCTACAGTGACTGAAAACCTCATAGGTACTGTTTTCAATTTCTCCTCAGGGAAGTGTCATTTGCTGGAATTTGGGGCCCATGGGGAGCACCTGGGGGAAGTGGTGACCATCTTGAGGTGATATTCAGCCTTAGGAATTAGCTACCCACAGAGCCTTCATTTCATTTCTCAGACTATAGTCTGAAACATTAATCTAACTATAACTATGTAAACATTAATAAGACTCTAGAAGCTTTGTACTACGTCAATGTTTGCGCCATGGTTATTTGTTTACATATTTGCTTCCACATTATAGTTTGAACACCTGGTTTCCTGACAGTGGTGACAGTTTGGAAGGCTACCTTTAGGAGGTAGAGACACATAGCACTGGCAGGTACTGAGTCACTGGGTCAAGCCATACATTTGATGGCCTGGCCCACTGCCTGTCTGCTCTCTGCTTCCTGATGGTTGACACAATGTGATTGTCCACCTGACATTCCCGCTGCCATGCCTCCTCCATCGGATTCCCATCCAGTGTCATCTTCCAGTGCTCTCCACCTTAAACACAGAGACACGATCTGTCACTGATTTGGCTAGTCTAGCTAGCCAGTTTGCCCTGGGGGCCTCCTGCCTCTGCCTCTGCAGCCTGGAATTATAAACGGGCCTCATACCTGCCCACACTCAGCCATCTCCTAGCCTTGGACTATATTCTTTCTCTTCTTTTTTCTTTCTTTCTTTCTTCCTTTCTTTTTTTTTTCCCCAAGACAGAGTTTCTCTGTGTAGCTTTGGAGCTTGTCTTGAAACTCACTCTGTAGCCCAGGCTGGCCTCAAACTCAGAGATCCACCTGCCTCTGCCTCCCAAGTGCTGGGATTAAAGGCGTGCGCCACCACCACCCGGCCAACTATATTCTTTCTTAAGCTACAAACCAAAATGAGCCATTCATCCATTCAATTGCCTTTTGTCAGGTGCTTAATAAGAGCAGTAAGAAAAGCAACTCACACATTTATACGCCATAAATCCTTAAAAATCAAAAGGACTTGGAGATTTACCCGTAGAGATGATTAGGAGGAGAGAGAGCTGGGATGGTGCTCTCAGAGGAAGGACAGATGGGAAAGCCAGTGGAGTTGCTGCAGAACAAAAGGACCAGAAAAGAGCTGGGCTAAGGGACAAGAGGCTGACCAGAGTTCTTTGAGAGATGAAGGGGCTGTTGCGGGAAGGATGGAAACCACGCTCCCATGAAAGGAGGTTGAATGTTGGTCGTCTCTGGTCTGCTATAATATAGATTGACCATAAAAGGCAAGAGTCATTTAAGGGAAACATGCACAGTGGTCTGGGGCTTCTGATACATTTGTATCCATTTGTCTTTGTTGTCCCCATCTACAGTAACTAATGCTTGGTAGTCACTGCACTGAGCAGTCAGTGCAGTGGTGAGTCAGAGTCATCAAGAACAAAGGCCCGGGGATCAGCTCAGTGAGTGAAGTGCTTGCCCGCAATCCTGAGGATCTGGGTTCAGATCCCCATGCAAAAGCCAGGTGTGCTAACACACATCTGTAGCTATGGTAACGAGGAGGCAGAGGCAGGTGGATCCCCTGAGCTCACTGTCAGCCAACCCAGGCAATAGTGAGTTCCTGGATCAGTGAGCGACCATGTCCCAAAACTGAAAGGCTGAGAGCAATTGAGGAGCAATAGCGGTCAACCTCCTGCCTCCAGCCCCATGTGCACATATATGTACCTGCAAACACACGTGCATATGTGCACAGATACGCACACACATATTTTTAATGAGCTCCGGTTCCGGTAGATCTGATCCCTGTTGTTCTGTGTTCATCTGAGTTGTATTTGCTATGTGCTGCACCTTCAAGAACCCTTACTTCCAAATGCTGCTGTACCAACCTGACAGCTACATCACCCTCCAGGGAAGAACTAGGGCTTTGACCGGATGCAGACTCTCTCTCCTCTTAAAAATAAAAAATAAATAAATAAATAAAATTAAAAAAAAAAAAAGCCTTACATATTCCCTTAGATTCATGCCACTTCCTCCCCTCCTCACACTCGTCTGGACAAACCCAGTCCTGGTTAGCTCCCACTCTCTGCCCCCTGGCCTACAGATCTGGAAATGCCACCAATCGCAGGAACGGATCCTATTTTAAATGGACAGCATCATCCTCAGAACACAGAAGCTCCAGCAGTGCAGGGGTCGTTCCCTTATCACCTCCCTAGTCTAATCTTTCCGATGACTCCAGAGATGTCCTCTCTGCAATCCCATCACACCCTCCCCTACCCCTCCTTCCCAGCCGAATACCTACCTGGCTTCCCATTTGTCACAGTATGCATTCAAAATGCTTCCCCGCAGGCTCCGCTTTGAACGCTTGGCTGATGACCCTAGTTTGGAAGGGAGTGGAACCTTCCGGGGGTGGAGCCTCGCGGAAGGAAATGAGTCCCTGGGGGTGGGCCTTGGAGGGTGAAAGCCTAGCTCTGTTTCCTGTCTGCTCTCTTTTTCTGTTCTGTCAAGACATGGAAGGGTCAGGATTCTGAGCCGCACACTCCTTGCCGCCACGAGCCGCTCTCTGCCTGCATGCATTTAAGACACACACACACACACACACACACACACACACACACACACACACACCTGTGTCTCAGGAAGAGCAGAGCACATCTCTGTCCTAAAGGACTGATCGAACAGGAGATAATGAGTGACACGTGAGATGAAGAGTTCACGGCATCCCTAAGTAGGCAGATGGGGATGAGATGTGGTTTGCAAACTGGCCTCAGGGTCGCTCGTAGATTTCCCATTGGCGCTACGGAGGGAAGAAAGATTGTTTGGGAACAGAGGCAGGCCAGTGGGTGGATGTGGAAGTGTTGTGTGCAGAATTTCTCTTACCGTTTCTTTACCTTCTTGGTGAAATTACGAATTAGCTACTTTTGTTGCTGAGGAAGACACAGGGCAAGAGCAGCTTGAGAAAGGACTTGTATTCGTTCAAGGATGGAGAAGGTAAGTCCACAGTGGTGCACACTTCCTACATCCACTTTCTCTATAATCCCATGTCTCTCTTTGCTCTTTTTAGAAAAACTCAGAAGGCCTTTTAATGCCCTATGATCTCTGCTTCCCCTCCTTCCACACTCTCCTGAGCACACCAGGGGTTTGCCTTCCTAGTCCCTTGAAACTGTTCTTGTTAAAGGGAGTGCTGCAGAGCCACGTTGTGGAGCTCAGTGGTTAGTGCATGGTCTTCCTCTTGGATATACCCTAGCACCGGTATGCTCTGCCATCTAGGCACACTCACCTCTAGGTTTGGAGGCTGTGACTTCCTCTTACCCCTTCTCTGAACTCCCTGGCTCCTCTTCCATCATGGTCCCTCCTCGGTTATCTGACGCTGGAAGCCAGAGAACTCAGGCGACAGACCTCCCACCCATTACGTAATTCCAAGCTAACAATGTCACTGTTCTGCATTGAAATCTTTATCCTAGTCACTGAGGATGCTGCAGTAGGAGCAGGCCTGGGGCATGGGGGACCAGCAGGGCCACAGTATAGGCACAGATGTGGATAGAGCTGCGGATCCAGGCAGGCCAGGCAGGGTGTGTGAGTGGATTTCTAGGCATAGGCTTCAAGCACAGGAACGGCATGTTCTGGCCTTGCTTCCAGGATCACTGACTGATATGTAGAGAGTGTATGAGGAAGAAGGGGAATAAGGTTGTCAAGAATGAGGGAGACCTGCCCGGAAGTCACCTTCATCATCAACCTTGAATTCCAGACTCCTGAATCTGGCTGTTAGTCGTCTCCCACAAGTGAGTGCATGGCCTGCACAATCTTTCTGAATAAAGCTCGTAGCTTCCATTTTAGCAGACATATTTGTGTAAAAATGAATTGCCTGAGTAGGGTTGACTACTATTCCTTGGAAGGCCCTGCAAGGCTGGCCCTTGGCTAGCATCAAGGACCTTGGATTTCAGCAGGATTCCCTTCATTTACAGAAGCGATGAAGATGCCGAGTGACTGAACTCTTGGTACTACAATGTGATTTGACCTTTACACCTGTTTCCCTTCTTGTTCCTGGAGTCTCGATACAACTAATACTCATCAAGCAGATTCAAAATTATGTTCTGCATGCAAACCCAATGCATGACACTCTTTCATGCCTCTCAAATGAGAAATGACAGTTTGTCCATGCTTCTTCCTCTGGCTTCACTCTTTCCCGGAGCCTCACGGCTGGGTGCCCCAGCCAAGGCTCAAAATTCAGTCTAAGAGAAAAGAGAACAATGCTCTCTCTGCCTTTCAGTTCTGCTTGTAACCAGTAGGCGGAGCCCGAGAGCCGAGGAAAGCGCCGCGGTCAACCTCTGGGAACCTCTTAGGTAACAGACGTTTATGATGATCTCACTTGAAGGAAAACACTGAAAGTCTTAAATATAATGTCTTCATCAATGAAACAAAGACAACCCGGTAACCTGATGACTTCCGGGCATGTCTCCCCCACTTGGCAGCCCTGTCCCCCTTCCTCCGCAAACACTCTCTACATAGCCAGTGATCCTGGAAACAAAGCCAGAGCCCATCCTTCCTATCCTGAACCCTGGTCACCTGCCTGCACGCCCCGCCTGACCTGCCTGGACTCGAGGCTCCGCCCACATCTCTATCTGCCCCCTCCCTGTGCTGTGGCCCTGCTGGTCCTCCACGCCCCAGGTCTGCTCCCACAACGCCTTCAGTCCACTCTGCCCAGCCTTCCTCCTCAGTACCCGTGAGAAGAAAGGAAGGGAGAAGAGAGCAAAGGAAAGAAGGGAGAAAACGGAATCTCTAGACACTGCTGGGTTACAGGTGTTTACTTCACCTTTTCTTCAAGAAGGCCGCGGCACTCCCTTTTGAAAGTTTGAAGCAGAATCCATCCGTACTGGCCAAGATCCCCGATTGTCCCTATTTGAGGAAATGGAGGCACGGTGTTTATTCCAGAAAGCAAATTCCTTTTGTTGAAAAGTCTTATGAGCCTTATGTAGTGTATGAATTGCTTCTCTTTTTTGTCACTGTAACCAAATACCTAGAAAAAGGCAACTTATACAGAGGGATGTTTCTAGTTCACAGTGCATCATGATGGCAGGAACAGCCTGGTTGAGGCGCCTACCAGGAAGCAGAGAGAGGGGGATGCTGATATTCTGCCGGCTTCCTCCTTTTTCTCCCCTTGTGTTCTATCTAGGGCCCCAGCCCACAGCGTGGAGCTACGCAGACCTCCAGCGTGGGCCTTCCTCTTCAGTTAAACTTTCCTGAAATAACTCTCACGGGGACACCCAAAGGTGTGCCTCATTAACGCCTCATGCAGTCCTTAATCTAACCAAGCTGTCAATCAAAGTGAATCCATACAAGTGATATTGTCCTAAAGGAAGCCCCCTGAAGGGGACGGATAGCTTTCACCTGGGCATAAAAGTTCATAGTTGACCATTAGGGATAAGGAGGCCAATGGGATAGGGGAGGGGGTGAAGGGATAATGGGGTGTATGATCAAAGTACATGATATGAAGTTATGAAATTATCATAACAAACATCAAAGTTGATATAATGCATATATACTAGTAAGATATTAAATCTAACAACATTTTGCAAAGAACTGGATGCATTTTCATGGAGGATGATTACCCTGCAATCCTGTTTTCTCCCGACCCATCTGTGAACAGTAGCCGAGTTCAGGAGCTGTACTAAAAGGACAGTGGCATCCCTTTGCAAAAGGATAGACTCCCAAGAGTGTAATGAGAAATAAGTTACATTTAATGAGATATGACTTCCTCTATTTATATTTTAAACAACTTTATTTCATTTTCAGATTTTTGATCGTATTCGTCCCCTCACCCAGTCCCCCCCATTACTACCCCCTCCAGCCTCCTTGACTTCCCACCCATCTTTGAACTTACTTTTTCTTGCCGGGCGTTGGTGGCGCACGCCTTTAATCCCAGCACTCGGGAGGCAGAGGCAGGCGGATCTCTGTGAGTTCGAGGCCAGCCTGGGCTACCAAGTGAGCTCCAGGAAAGGCGCAAAGCTACACAGAGAAACCCTGTCTCGAAAAACCAAAAAAAAAAAAAAAAAAAAAGAACTTACTTTTTCTTTATTTTTTTCTTCTTTCCACCTCGTGCTCTGTTTCTGTTTCCCACTTATTGTTGGGAGTGGGACCAGGCCTGGCGTGTGGTCAGCCTGCTAGGGGGCCCATCACTGAAGAAAACTGAGTCTCCCACTCCAAGCTGTGATCAAATGACAAAAGCTCCTCTGTTAGCTGGTGGATTCTGTGCCCACCTGCCATCTCCACGCCGTGATTTTGTCTGGCTGCAGCTTGTACGGTCTTGTGCATGCCGTCACAAACAACTACTGTATTTATCCATTTAAGGGCAAACAAATTTTGCTTTATTTTAGGATGTTTTGTAAAAAAAAAAAATCAGTTTTACAAATATGTAAATTTTACTGTATATGAAACTATATTTAACATACATCTGCCCAAGTGCATTTGGAAGAATCCCTGAATGAAACAGTCTCGTCTACTAACCCTCATATATATGTCTATATATTTTTTTAACAAATTAATATGAGAAAGGAACACAAAGTTGTCCGGGCCCCGCCCCATGGTAGTACAGCAGTATGCCTCCAGGTGGCGACAGAGTATGGCAGATTTACACCTCAGGGCAAAGCAAGTTTTGCCTGATGTTAAATGGGCTGTGAGACTAGTGGAAGCCCATGAACTGTGGACTGGTGGCTGTGGAGCCCCCATGAGACTGGACTGGGCCCTCTGGATATGGAAGATGGTTGTTTGGCTCGAACTGTTTGGGGGGCACCCAGGCAGGGGGATCGGGATCTGTCCCTGGTGCATGGGCAGGCTTCTGGAACCCCGTGCCTGTGGTGCGACACCTTGCACAGCCTTGGTGCAGTGGGAAGGGGCTTGGACCTGCCTAGGCTCAGTGTGCTGGGCTCTGCTGACTCCCCATGGGAGACCTCGATTTGGGGGATGTGGGCATGTGGGGTGGCTTGGGAAAGAGGGCTGGGGGGTGGGAGGAAGGAGGAGGGGGGAATCTGTGGATAGTATGTGGAGTGAGTAGAAAATTTCTTAATAAAGAAAAATGAAAGAAGAAAATGAGCTGTGAGTAGGCGGAATTGCTGGCAGAGAAAAACAATTATTATTTGTTCATCTTTGTCTTATTTCCAACGACCTCTCATATAGTCAGTAATAATCTGCCTCTTTTGACAGCAGTGATCATGAACAGTGATCTTGTTCCATAGTTTCCTCTGGCAGCTACTGACACGGGTCTGTCAATCCAAGCTGAGAGTCACACTTCTGCATTTTCCCAGCCCCTCGCTGAATACAGCCAGAGCAGAGGAGCCCCCTGATGAACCTACAAATGGTACAGAGAGGGGCTGCATGGCTGACAGCCAAAACACCAAGGGGATTGAGCCATGTGAGATCACAGCCCAGAACCCGCTTAACAAATGTAAACATCCAAATGGAGTTATTTAATTAAAAATGCCTTCGGGGTAGTCATGTCCCACCCACCCCCTCATTTATAGCCGTCACGTTTCCCCCTATGCTTTCAGGAACCTTCTTTCTGGGAAGAACACAGTGTGTCACGGTGGACACAATTCTGTATCCCATCATGCCTTGTGCCACAGATTCTCAACATTCACTAGACGAATGAATGAATGAATGAGTGAGTGAATGAATGAGTGAGTGAGTGAATGAATGAATGAGTGAGTGAATGAGTAAGGAACTCCCACATGCCATTTTGAACTAGGAAGTTGTGAGTCCTTACAAAGTCAGGTATCTTCCTTCCCAGATTGTCATATATACTAATGGATTTATTCATATTTCCTTTTTTCTCACATCACCCATGTTTCTCTGTATAGATCATGCGCACTCAGGTTACCTACCCTAAGATGATTCATCATATCTTTTCAAAAAGTCACATAATTAGACCTTGGGAGGGAAGTCAGGTCACTTTAAAAGATTTTATTTTCATTTTATGTGTGTATCTGTGTGAGTGTATGCTGTGTGTAGGTGTGCCCATGGAGACCAGAAGAGGGTGTCGGATCCCCTGGAGTTGAGTGTTGGGAACTTAACTTGGGTCCTGTGGAAGAGGGCAAGTGCTGTTAACTGCTGAGCCATTTTTCCAGCCCACAGATCTCTCTGTTGAAGAATAATTTTCATTGTACATTAGAATATGACATAAATTTTACAAGATTTCACAAATTATGCATAGTGTACATGAAAATTTGACCTATCATATTGTATCTGGTCATGTATATTTAGAAGAACCCACAGTGTATTATTTAATGTTGAGCATGTTCTTGTAACTTCATTTAATATCCTACTGGAAGATAGCTTGGGGCTGGCCAGCTGGGAGGGGAGGGTGTGGGGTTGGTCATTTTGCAAACCGTGAATCAGACTGAGTTCACATCAGCTGAGCTGTCCTTCTTATAGAAACTCCTGGTTTATGCTGTCTTCAGCAAGTGTGGACTCAGGCACATTTATATGTTAGGTATTCACTCTCTGGGGTGGGACTTTAAGAAGAACTGATGACCGACTGTGCCTCATGGTCACACTGGTTCAGAAATAAATGAGTGGACTAGCTCTGAAGTCGGGGGAAGACACCCAAGCATTGGTTCTTTCTACCTACAATTCAGAGTGTGGGGCCATTGGGAAGGCTCCTGGAGAGTCATGCATGGTAAATGAGAATGGTGATCATTTTCTACTTTAAATACATCAGCAATATTCTCTTTTGAGCCATTTCAGCATATCACTAAAAAAAGGGACTAAATGGATGTAGAATCGTACAATAGGGTCTGTATGTTCTTCAGTGAGTCTTCCTGTTTAACTTATAATCTTAATATTAATAATAAAGACTTTGTTGTTACATAAAATAACCTCCACATCACGTAAGTATACGATACATAATCTTGACATTGAAAAGGAAATTATTGGTACTAACTCCTGCTCAAAGGGAAGAAAGTGACAGAAGGGTCTTACTAAATTTCCCGTGTTCCTTTGCTCTGCCCTAGGCAATCACGTGACAAACAGCAGCATGAGAGTATTCTTGAAAATACCAGTAAAAATAAACAGGGGGCGTGGCTGTGGTTCAGCCAGTTTCAGTGAAGGTCTTTGAATAGGACCGAGGGTGGGTGGATAGAGCACCCTGTGGGCGCTCCCCCCACCTTGAGTTGATCATTTGAATTCATTTGTACATGCTCTGACATTACAGTGCTCTGGCCAATGTCTGTCCAGCATTTATAGTGCCTGCAAAGCCATACACAACCAGTAGGGACCACACTTCTGATTTCGAATTCTGTTCTCTTTCCTGAAGGAATGGAATGCAGTAAAATCTTCTTTTGATGGTGGACAAGGGCAACAAGCCACCTCTCTCTGTCAGCCCTGTAAGCACCAGGGGAGCAACCCCCACCCTGCTGTGCCAAGAAGGATGCTAAGAAGGTTGAGTGTGTTAACTGCATCTCGAATTGTCCTGAGTTTACCGGGAACCAATCTCCTTGAAAGTCCAGGTGCATCTATGAAAGAGCAGATGTTTCCAGAAAACATGGGCATTTGTTGTGGGATGTTTCTCACTCTAATATGCCAACCAGAAGGGCTCGAAAGAAGGGCCAAGGGACAGAAGCTCAGAAACAGTAAGGAAATGGATTGCCAAACTCATGATCTGCTGGTTGTTTGAGTTTGTAACATGCGCTCACTCTGAGGCCCAGGACAGACTGGAACTCTTCCATAGAGCCCAGGCTGGCCTTGAGCTTACAGCAATCCTCTTGCCTCAGTTTCCTGAGTGCTGGAATTACAGACACGCAGCCCTCCCTCATGCCCAGTTAGTCTCGTGGTCTTTTGATGGCAGGTAGAGGAAGAAGGGCCCTTTTCCTGAGAGCCAGACTTAGGACAAAACTGTGTTGCTAGGTTACCCGCTGATGAAAGGGTGTGGCTGCATTTAGAAGGTACAGCCCGGTGTTAGGAACATCTCCCACTTGTATGATCTGCTCACTGTCTACATCTAGTCCAGTTATTGACATTAAAATGTCTAGAAGTTTCTACTGGCATCCTTGCTGCTCAGGATCTGCCCATTCTCCAGTTTGTTTTCCATTCTTCCCCATCACAATCAAATTTTTCAGATAGGAAGAAAGTTTTACAGGTCTAGAGCTCGGTTCAGTGGGTGAAGCGCTCACCTTGCAAGTATGAGGACCTGAGTCTGGTCACTAGAATCCAAGCCTAACATTCTCGTGTGTGCTCATTATCCTAGGCAGATGCGAGCAACTGGGCAGGTCCTGGGGCTCACTGGTCGGCCAGGCTAGCCTACAAGGCAAGATCGAGGCCAGTGAGGAACTTTGTCACATGGAGGGGGGAGACAGAAGGATCCGAGGAACCACCCCCAAAGTTTATTCATTCTCTCTCTCTCTCTCTCTCTCTCTCTCTCTCTCTCTCTCTCTCTCTGCTGGTCTTCAGGATGACATTTGACCAACAAAAGTTTAGCAGAAGTCGAATCCGAATCCGAACGCTTGAAGTGAGCTGTCGTCCTCCAGGAGCTCCAGCTGTGTACACCGAGCTGTGATTCCAGCTGTGATTCTGTGCCTTGGGGCTCAGGGTATCAAATTAGCTCTCCACCCACAGTGGGGTGAAGGGCATCCTTTGCAGCCTCCTGCCGCCCCCTTGTGGTAGGAGTCAAAGTCACTCTCTAACTTTTGGGGAGTTCTCTCCCACCCCAACATGATGTTTGAAGATAGTAGTTCCCACAAGGCCCTGGGATTTCTGGGTGCTAGGGGAATGCAAAGTTTGTTTTCCATTCTTGCTGACTCACAGTTTCCAGGTGGATTCGCGACCACGTGGGGTTGGAAGTGTCGTGGCTGTTGGTGCTACAGTCTACCTCAGTGAGCCAAAGGTGACTCCAGAGGCCTGGGAGAGAGGGATGGAGGTCAGCGTTTTGCAGTGTGTTATTTCAATGCACAAAGGCCAGTATGGTGTGTGTGAACCATGATGAGACAACGTCATGGGGTGGGGACCGCTTGACTCAAATCAGATCTGGCCAGGAAAGTCAGACCCAGCAAATTTTACCACAGACAATTATGCCTCCAAATGAGAAATGACAAGTCGCAGGAGGGAGTAATTAAGGTTCCTAATTGCAGAAGATGCAAGGTTCCCCTCACCCACCTCACTTTATTATGCCTCCATCCACTCGGCCTACGGGAGCCAAGAGTCTGGCTAGCTTTAAAGGAAATCGAAGTGACTACAAGAGAAGCCAGCAACTGGAAATGAACGATGGCTCTTTCCATTCTGCACTTCCAGAGGGTTCCACAGAAACTGCCCTGAGTTCCACAGTACAGGAGCACTAACCCAAATGCAGGCTCAAGGTAAAGGAGGGAGTGAGAGGCTGTCTGGCCGGACACCCCAGGCCGCACCAGAGCTAACTCCGGTTAGAAGCTGTGGCCACTGGAACAAGAGCTAAGAAGCTTCTAGAACATTCATAGTAGTGTGCTTTACTCCTAATTGCGGAAAGAGTACATGGGAGAAGCCACCTGTAGGATACCACTGGCCACATGATTGGGGAGAAAACTGCAGGAAGCCGCATGAGCCCACCTGGCCTCTTGGAGAGACTTTTACACTTGAGCGTAAAGAGATCCACAGAGTTCCATGCGTGCCGGTCCTGTGTAGCCACTGTTGAGTCCCACTGCCCTCCTCCGGCTAGCTTCCTTCTCACGGTCCCTGCCACCACTCACCCTCCACCTTAGTAAGTGTCCCCCGGGGCCTTTCCTTCAACTGTGGCCTTAGGAAGGATGTGCCCAGGGAAACTGCCCCTTCCCCACACACCCCGCCACTGGTACAGGTTACACTGCACATCGGTATGGGTTGGATGGTTTCTGAACATTTCATGTATTAAAAACCATCTGATATAATGTATTTGAGGTGGGAGTTCCACTACAGGGAAACAATAAGAAATCTACCTTCCAGAGGTCTCTGGTCTGCAGGGAGACAGAGAGGAGTCATGAGGCAGTGTCAGGAGGGAGGGGGAGACACCCGCAGGGCCTGAGCTGCAGGCTCAGCATGTCTGCCTACCCAGTTCTTCCCAAGCCCTTTGTTGCTTCCAGAGTAGTGCACAGAAACGTAAGTGCTTTCTCTCCCTGCTCCTCTAAAGGTAGACAGGGCAACGGGGCAGTTCAGCCCAAGTAAAGAGATGAGTCACATCATCTGGGGGCATCCAAAGGTTTTTATTTTAATATTTTTAAAGGGGAAAAAAACTGTGTACAGCCTGTGTTTGGAGCCCAAGGCTGCTGCAGCCATTTCGTGACCATGGATGGGGTGAACACTGGAAAAGATGCCAGTGGAGCAGCTTTTGGCATCATTTAGTCATTAGAGCAACATGAGTGGCTGCGTCTGTTTGTGGGTATTCCAGATACATAAGTCAGGCTTTCCCAGCTAGCCACAGAACACCATCCCAACTAGCAACATGTCACAGGCACCACTCACTCCCATGGAAAGGGAGGGTCGGATTGCTTTCCAGGAAGCATTACAAGCCCTGATGGTCCAGCTCAGTCTGAGAAGATGAGCTGAATCAGCCGTGGGGAGGAGAGAAGAAAAGGCTATGATGGGAGTCGCCCCCTAGAGGCGCAAAGAGGCGTGGCTCATTTTGGCAAACAGGTGAGAAATTCACAGGATCATGGACTTGGAGGGACGTGCAGCTAGAAACCACATAGACACTGGACCACGAAGTCCCACCCACCCACCCACTTTGGGCCAACGATAGGGATTGGAACTTGACTCTGAAGGCGTGGGGTAAATTTCTGAAGAATTTTAAGTTGAGAAGAAAATGACCAGATACGTGCCACAGAAGGCTAGATTTCACTTCCAGGAATTTGTATTCAGCTCCTAACTTTACAATAGTGAAAAGCTAGAAGCAATCTAAATCTGACCAGTGGGGTGTGGGTAGGTGAATGATGCCACCTCCCTATAATGGGATATTTCTGTAACCATATTTTAAGTTATGTATCAGTATGCTTGTGGCACATCTAATGGGGAAAAAAAGCATGATACAAAACTATATGACATAAAAATCTCAATTTTCCCAGGAGAAGAATCCATGGGGAAGAGACCCATATAGAGAAACATGGTGTTACAATTGTGGTTCTTGCAAGGGGGTGAAAGAAAATACCACTAATTTCATAATTTTTTATTGTAAGTTTTATTTTCCTAATTTACTACATGGGAACTCTAATAAACGGGGGAAATTTTCACCTAAAATCTAATAGTGGCAGCTGGGGGGGGGGGGGATCTAAAGGCAGAAAATTCGGGTCGTTACTGTTTGTCATGCTTTACTTCTCAGCCTTTGTGCTGAGCAAACCAGACTCAGCTGCCCCCTAGTACTCATCTGAGGTCCCCAAGAGAGGTTTCTCTCTTTCACAGTTAAGGTTTGAAGTTAGCATTAAGAGTAATGGGTTTCGCTGGGTGGCGGAGGTGCACACCTTTAATCCCAGCACTCAGGAGGCAGAGCCAGGTGGATCTTTGTGAATTCGAGGCCAGCCTGGTCTACAGAATGAGTTCCAGGACAGGCACCAAAACTACACGGAGAAACCCTGTTTTGGAAAAAAAAAAAAAAAAGAGTTTCATCATGGCATCTTTTTACCTATGTGTCATTCTATTCTGGTCTCATTCACCCTCCTTCCACCCCCTCATCCCCTCTGGCTGGTTTTCTTCCTTCTTCCAGTTAATCCTCTCTTCTTCCTGCATGTATGTATTCCACATCTCCCAAAACTTCCTGAGGATCTCCCTCCCCTCTCATGATCCTCTTTCTCCTTATGTAACACACTCTGCCACCACCATCACCACCACCTCCACCACCACCATCACCACCACCAGCACCACCACCATCACCACCACCACCACCCCACCACCCCACCACCACCGTCACCACCACTGCCATCACACCAGCTTCCACAGACAAGAGAAAACGTAGTGTTTGTTGTTTTCAGTCTGGCTTATTTCATTTAACATAATGATTTCCAGTTGCATCCATTTTCCTGAAAGTGTCATGATCTCAGTTAGGGCTGTGAAAATCCACTGTGCCTGTGTGCCAAAATCTCCTTACCCATGCATGTGTCGATGAACATCTAGACTGGTTCCATTTCCTGTGAATAGCGAAACAATAAACACCTACGTGCAAATATCCTCCAGAATGTTTTGGTTCTCCAGGGCTCAATCTTGTTCTGTGTACCCTCAATACTCCTGGATTGACTTTGCTGGCCTCTCCAGAGTCAACATTTCCATTACCTTGGGTGTACCACTATCCCACCCTTCCCCGGGGTCATAGGCATGTATTTGTATTTCCTGAAGAACAGTGGGATGCGTGTTTGTGCCCTGTCTGTCTCAGCATATGTTCTGACTCTTGTTCCTGCCTAATAAAACCCTGACAGCCATGGATCATGTCACAGGATTCATTATTCAACCAAGCTATGGAGGACTAGGGTGGGCACCTCTTCAGGGGTATTTAATCATGGACGGGCATTTTACAGTGGAGCCTAGGTCATCAACGTCTTCTTCTTAGCAGCTCAAATGGGAAGTGTAGGGAGAATCAGAGAGTTAACAGCATCAGCTAAAGTTCAGTGATGTTTAGGTGAGGCCAGAAGGTAATGATGTGGTCATTAATGAGCCATGGCCGACCTGTTATGAGAAAGCAGAAACTATGAGCAGGTCAGCTCAATGATGCATACAAGAGGAAAGAATGCAGATGGGGGGCGGGTGAAGCACACGAGTTCTCACAAGAGGTGAAGAGAGAAACTCCTCAGAACACAGACACCTTACAAAGATGGAGGAGGACTCACACCAAGTCTAGAAATTCCGGCCATTAGGGTAGTCAGAGGTGGCTGCCTTGACAGAATGCTGCCTGATCTCTGCTTTCTATTTTGTGTTTCTCTTCATCCATATTCTGTGCATTTCTTCATGCTGGTACGTTCTGTTTTCCCACTTAACCTGGATGCTTCATCTGCCCTGCTGTTCTTTAAATCTGTTTTTAACATCAAGAAAGAATTGGCTGGACCCTTTGCTTACTTACTGAAAGATGTACTCCCTTATCCATTCTTTAATATAGTCTACAAACTACACTGGAAATGTCCCCAGATTCCTGTGTACCAGGAACAGCACAGCATATGATACAATGTTTGTCGCAGGGACAATTCAGTCCAAGTCCTCATGGCATGAAAGAGAGAATGCAAGTGTGAGAGCCGTTGGAGTGGAAAGACATGACTGAAAGTGACCGAGTGAGAAAGGGCATGAGGAGAGGGCCGGAGGGAAAACTGCAGGCTGTGTTGCCAGCCTCTGCTGGGTCGTTTAGAGAACGGCAATGCCATTCTGGAACAAGAAATGAAGCGTTTAAGGGCATCCAACTAGGTATTAACTTCACAGCTCAGGCTCCAACCTAGAACCCACAAATATTCTGAATCTGCTAACAATTCTGAATCTAAGATTGTAATGAGAAGAAGCGACCTGTAAGTGAAGCCAGAGGATGGCCCTGGGAGGAAGGGGCCCAAGGGGGAGTGAGCAGAAGAATGTGTCAGAGCACGCAGTCTTAGCAAGAGAACATGATCCACAGTCTAGATGCTGTAGTACCAGTAACAAAGAAATCAAGGCCAGAGCGCAAGGTGTGTTATTGTTTTGAGGACGTCATGGATACTAGGCCCTCTCATTAAACAGAGGTGAGAAATTTGCACACATACACTAACATGTATATACATGTCTCTATAATTACTCTGTTATTTTTGTTAGTTTACCCAAATGTCATCTAACAGAGCAGGGTCCATTCTTGACTCCCTGTTTCTCATCTGTGATGAGTGAATGAGAAATCTGGCTCCCACAGTCTGCCATCCATTGATTAATTTGTTTAGCAACAGGGTGGGGAGGGGGCGGTAACTGGACTGAGGCCATTCATAATGGTGCTGTGAAAATAGCACCCCGCCTTTCATCAGTGTTGTGTCTTTTTTAAAGGGGATATGAGTGACCCAGGGACTTCCAGAAGAGCAAATGAGGCAATGGACATTTCCCCCAACACTATCAAGAGATTGTGTTAGAAATATGCTCCTTTTGTTTCTATCTAAATAATGGGGAGAATCTTAGTCACTCTCAAGTCTTGGCACATGGCACAGTCCCAGGAGTTGGGAGCATGAACTCAGAAGCAGGTGCACACACAATTCTGAAGACGGTGCGGAGGGTAACAGGTGCACACACATTCTGCCAACTGATGTTCGTGTAAATACTAAATGCTGTTTACAGTTACACTCTTAAACACACACTCTTCAACAGAAGGCTGTTTCAGCGTCTCATCCACTTCCCAGCATTGCTAGGGAAATAGAAAATGTTGTCTGACAGTAATCCAGCCGTAATGAGTCTTCCTTTGTACCACCAGCTCCCCAATAATGACACGGAGACTTATTAATTATAAATGCTCGGCCTTAGCATAGACTTGTTCCTAACTAGTTCTTATAACTTGAATTAACCCATTTATATTAATCTATGTTCTGCCGTGTGGCATCACCTCATCTCCATATTGCCCATCCTGCTTCCTCTGCACCTGGCTGGCAACTCTCTGGGCACTTTGATTCCTTCTCCTCTTCCTTTCTCTCCTTTCTTCTATAGAATAGAAGTCCCGCCTGTCCTCTCTTGCCTAGCTATTGGCTGTTCAGCTTTTTATTACACCAATCACAGCAACACATCTTCACACAGTGCACAAATATTCTGCAACTTACTTGAAAAACTGTAGGTCCACCAGTCTGCATTTGAAGAAACGTATCAGCAGGATGACTGACATCTGAGTTAATTTCAAGCATTCCATAGAGACCTTGGCTTCCATGATGACAATTAGTTACATGGATTTCCAAGAAGCAATCACAAAAGATAACCTTGATGATTGAACTTGAAGAGTTATTTGTTATTTGACCTTTTAGTTCCCAATCATGAGACCAGCGACAAAGAATCTGTGAAAACTCTTTGGGGGTTATTTTGTTTCTGAGACTCATCAGACGCTCGGGGAAAGAAAAAGATGCAACTGTACCTTCTAGGGTCATCTCTTGAAACAATACAATAGAAAGGCTTCAAATCTATTTGGTTGAACACATGAGCACCAAAACAACATAAGCGACTGAGCTAATGGCTGAACAGTTTAATTAATATAAGCCTCTGTGTGTTTACTTGGGTCCAAGTGGCTGCAGGGCCATGGGAGCTGGAACAGGATAACTCTAGCTACAAAGGACAGTGTGCTAGGCTTGAGGTCTTTCCTCTCATTCAAAATTAACTCAAACAACCAAGGACCATAAGAAGATTACAATTGAATCAGGGGAACAGGAAAATTCACACATAAAGATAAGGTTCCCATGGGATTTATGGTGGAGATGACCTCAGGGATGAGGTCATTTCATCAAATAGAGGAGAGAAGGAGGCCACTTCAGATCAAATGGTCAATGAAAGTGCAGGCATAAAGAATGCACAATTGAGCCAGGCATGATGGTACACACCTCTAGTCACTTTACTCAGAAAGCTGAAGCAGGAGGATAATGCATCTGAGAACAGTTTGAGCTCGCCTTGGGATGTCTGAGGAAAGAGATTTCTAAACAAGTTTGGGGAGAGTAATGGTTTTCAGAGTGTAGCTTTTGGTAGTTTTCTGTTTCATACAGAGAGGTGATAGCAACTTGAGAGTTGTAGGGATGAGAGAATCACCCTGGAGGGCATTCTGTTACCATAGCAACCAAGAAGTTTCTGGTTCCCTTCCAGCTTTACTTCTACTTTTGTGGAGTGTGAAGCTGCCTGCTCCCACCTAGAACAGATAGGACAGGAGACAGGGCCAGGCTGTAACTCAAGGCTTCCCATCCAGTGACTCAGTTCTTCTAGCTAGGTCCCATCTCCTAACAGTTCTACAACATCCTAGAACAGTCCCACCAGCTAGGAACAGGTGTTCAAAAAATATGAGCCTGCCAGGGACATTTTTATAGCCAAACCACAATAGCATGGTTTTTGATGTCCATTCTGGGCTCTGTTGGTGTCCTACTTAGAGCTTAACTGTCAACCTGGGTGTCACCAAGAAGGAAATCCAACTGAGAGATTGCTCAGATCAGGTTGGCCTGTAGATATGTTTGTGACGGGTTGTCTTGATTGTTAACTGAGGTAGGAAGGCTCAGACCACTGTGGGCAGCACCATGCACAGAGGCAGGTAGTCCTAGACTGTGTGTGTGAGAAACCTAGAGAAGCAGAGTCTTCAAGTGAGCCAGCAGGCACCATTCTCTACGGTTTCTGCTGCACTTCATTCCCCGAGTGGATACCCTGGTTAGAGGTAATGCTATATGGAACAGCAAGCTGGCCTGTCTTCAAGTTTCCACTTGGACTTCCCTTAATAATGAACTGTGACCTGGAAGTGTAAGCCAAAGAAATCTTTTCATCTCCGTAGTTTCTTTTAGCCAGTGTTTTATCACACCAACAGAAAGGAAAGTAGAATAATGGGAAAGAATACTGAGATAAAGTGGCAGCAAGCTCTGCTTGCTGGCACAGGAGTGTGCAGGATGCCAAGAATTTGCAAACCTTCTCACTGCATTCATTACCACAGAGCCAACGACAACCTCTTTTGCTGAGTATAGACCAGACTACATCTAGTAGTAGGAAGAATGATTCAGGATACTCAGGCCGACAGCTACATTATAACCTAGAACCCGTGGCTCAACCTCCACTTGCAGTTTGGAATAGGGTTATATGTACCATATGGTCCTAATGTCGATATGCTTGTGGGAAAATTAGAAAAACTACAAAAGGTACCAAAGATATCCACAAGCTGTTAATGGGAATGACCTATCTGTAATGACCCCTTCTAATCATTAGAGAAAGGAGCTGCTACTTCATTTTGGCTCTATCATACACAGCAGAAGTTTATCAATCATGAATTTAGACACTGTGCGTAGAAAAGACTTGGTTGGAAATTTTTATCTACAGATCTGGCATCCTCATCATTGAAAGTGACTAGACATCCTTATTAAAGGCTTTTTATACCTTAATCCTGTAAAAGTGTTGGTTAGGTTGGAGTTCGCCTGTACTAAGAAAACTCTGCCAGAGTGACCACAGTTGCGAACTGGCCACTCACGAGGCAGCCTACTTGTACTGTCATTTCCGAGAAGGAGTTTGCTGTGGTTGGCCTTGTCAGTATGTCAGTCACCCCTTTTAGTTCTCACGTGACCAGCCCATCCGAGAAGATGGCCCAGGCAGGTGAGCTATTCCTAAAGAGATGGCTAAGGGAGATGCAAGCTTTGGCTGTGTTCAGAAGCAACGGTCAGTTCCCTTGGGGCGTCTGTAGTTTCAAGACCCACACCAACAGACTCCCAGGGATGTTACAAGATGAACTGGAATAGAAGCAGTCTGCGCTTTTCCTCCTCATCTATTCTTACCACAAGAGTTCATCTTTGTAAGAAGTGGAGAGTGTGACCAAGCTGGCTTCCTGCCGCTCCACTTCAGATTTCAGGGACTGTGTCATGTGAGGGGAACACAACGGGACCAGTGTTGCTTTGCCAGGTCAGCCACATGAGAGCCATTCTCAGGGTGACCTGTCAGCAACAGGACCGGGACTGAGGAACTCGGGGACCTCTCCTCCCATTTTCATTCTCAAACAAGTGAAGAAGACGTCCCTGGTACCCCTCCTTCTTAACAGTACAAGTAATATGTGAAACAAAACGCTTGGGATATGAGTATGCGGAGCGTTTAAAAGATAGTGATACTCAAATTGTAAGACATTTAAACTCTGGGACTGGAGCCATGGATCAGCAGTTAGGTGTACTGCTCTTGCCAAAGATTCTAGAGTGGGTCCTAGCACCCACATTTGACAGTTCACAATCTCCTGTAACTCCAGCTCCAAGGATGGCCATGCCTCTCTCAGCTCCGTGGGAACTGCACTCATGTGTGCCAACCTACTCTTAGACACACAAATATACACATAATTAAAATTTAAAAGTATTTTGAAAAGAAATTCAAACTGTAACATAGCCTCTTGCAGAACTTTCTCTCACCTACTCTCCTTCGAATTATCCATTGCTTCTATTTGTGTAGAGGTAGGTTTTTCCAAGCCTATGCTCTATAAAAATGGAGAAGCATGCATGTGTGTACCTATAAAATATGACTATGAATATGTCTATGTAAATATACTAATAATATATTGTACTATATGCCAATCTATAATATTTATTATGTTATAAGTTATGCCTACTATGAATAAATACTTTTATATATATATCTGCTATATACTTTATTATATTTATATTCATGTTATATAAATACAATATGAATATATAAAATATACAAGCACAGTGATAACATTTTTCTGAAAATGTCTCTTGGCGCCAAAGAGGCTGAACTTTTGCTGGACCTTGCAGCTGAGTTGATAATTTGCCTTGAGTTCATTTAAGACTATGGACTTGCCCCGTAAGCCTACTGTGTACTCAGCCTGCTTAAGTTTGACCTATCTTTTGGAGAACAATGCAACCAACCTTAACGAGCTTTGGATTTTTCCCATGCAATCATCTTTTTCAGCCTAAGCTTGATGCATAGCTTTGATCTTAAGTTACATACTCTTCCATGCCCCTTACCCAGACTAACATATGTGTATATATGTATTGTTGTGGTAATCATTTGCTAAAAACAGCCAACAGGTTGGAAGCAACCTTAAACAAAACAAATATCCTCAAAATGTTTGAAGCAGCACAGAGACAAAAGTTGGTAGCATCTCTTTTTGTTCTGAATGCCCTTCTGGATCATCTGGGGTCAGTAATTTGTTAACTTCTCTGTTAATTTCTGTAAGGAATCCCTCACTCCTTCCACATGCCATCTTCCTGTGGTGTTCAACTAATAATACAGTAAAAGCCCCTTTGTCTGGATGGGACATGCACAACAGACACACTCAGGCATAAGACACAAGCAATGAGGACAGACAGATGACACACACAGAAAGACAGATTCAGATGGCAGGAGAAGTGGAGATTTCACATTAGGGCACACTCTTGGTCAAACTAAAGCAGAGGAAGTTGCTTTATTTTCATTCCGGAATGTGTTATGGATGCTTATGATCTTGTGTACGTGTGCCGTGTGCATGTACAGTCCACAATTCACTTTCTCTCCAGCAGCTTAGTTCACTCAGCATTTTATTTTGAAGATTTGCTCTGCTTGTCCATACATGATCTAATCTTTTGAATGGCCACCTCGTGTGCTAACAGAGTGTCCTACTTATTCTTTTCTCTTGTGCTGTCTATAGACAGTTCCTGGTTCTCTGGAATTACGAGTGCACTGGTGCAGACATCTCTTTTCATGGTTCACTTGGACAAGTGGGAATTTTCCCCCATGGAAGATTCAAAAAGGAGAAAATTGGAAGAAAGCAGTATTTTATTTTTATTGTAATGAATACCAATAATGCCGACCCCATTCTTTTCTGTTATCACCATCAACAGTATACAGGAGAGACTTTCTCCCGCCTACTCCCCTAACAGGGGATAGTTTTCAGTTCGATGGGTAAAAATATTGCATTACTATTGTTTTACTTTTTCTCTAATTTGATATTTATGCAGTAGCTAATGAAAGACAAAAACATCACTAAACGTTCCAACACTGTTTTAAAAAGTGTTAAAGAGAAGGGAAGAGATACTTCAAGTTAAACTATCAATACAACAAACAAAACAATGTTGTCTTCCTCATGGGTTGATATGAAAGAGAAGAGACAGCATTCATTTGAGTGTTTTATTGAAAACATTGTACAAATATTATTAGTTATATTGTTACTACTTAGAGCTATTAATATTCATGCATTTTTATTGAGGATAGCATAAGACCAAATCATTTTCCCCAATAGACAATTATAATTTGTTCATTCCCACCCCGTTCCTAAGAGTAGCAACAAATAGCAGTAAAGAAGGCACCAGATGCAACAGCTTAGGATTGAGAAAAGAAAGATGTTACTAACAAAGCACATTGTTTTTTTCTGGAGCTGTAGCAGTACAGTAGGCAAGCCCACTTTGCTTGTCTAGTGTGCATAAGGTCCTCCCTTTAATCCCCCAGCACACACACACACACACACACACACACACACACACACACACACACTCACACACACACACCAGAAAGCATCAAACCATCATTAAAGCTTCAAGACGTGGAAATAATAGAAACAGTGTGTCTCAAGCTGCTCACAAAATGTATTAAACAATTTCAGAAATGTGATCCCCTCAAAGCTATTGGACTAGGGAACGGCAGAATATGGATATAACTACACTGTGCCCGTCAGTGTACTAGGCACTAGGAATACAGAGATGTAAGAAGCAAGTCTTTAAGGAAAGAAACACAGTTTTAATGGTACATTCTGGGCTAGATTGTGTGGAGTTATAATTCCATTCTTGCTTCCTTCTGGACATTCCCCAGCCCATGGGATCTGGAAGTCTGAAAACTATATGCTCATTTTTAAAACCAGCCATGTTGATGTCCCAGCGCTGCCTCACGAAAGCTGTGGGAAGGAGGGAGGAAGAGGCCCTGAGTGTTCGCGCCTGCAGGGGTCAGGCCTGCCTTTGCTATCTGACAGACAGCGCATCCTGCCAGCATCTCACCCTCCCCTGCAGACCACCCACGCTGGTGCTGCAAGCATCAGAAATGCTCAGTGGTGATTGGCCCATGATTTCTGGGATTCCAGATTTCCTAAAAGGTGGGAGTGGCTAAGCTCTCTTTGACTCCTGTTTCTCCCAGTTCATTTCATTACTGTATTCCTTTCTTCTTGAAATACTGATTGGTTCTGTTGTATTGATTAATGCACATGATAGACAATAATATGGAAGTACATAAAAATGCTACAGGAGCACAGTAGTCTTCCTTTGTCTGTGGTTTTGTTTTATAGTTTAATTCAACAATGTTCCCAAAGTATTACATGGAAAATTCCAAAACTAAACAAATTTTAAATTGCATACCATTCAGAGTATTATGATGGAAACTTACACCATCGTTTGTCCATTGAATCCACGTCATATATGGATTAGTTATGGAGCAGCCACCTTGAGTGTCTGCTCAACTTTGGTTAACCATATTGATATGTGTTCTAGTTTATTGTTAACTATTATCAGTCTCTTACTGTCCTTCACTCATAAGTTAAATTTCTGTCATATGTATTTCAATACATGAAAAATAAAAACATATAGGGTTGATACAACCTACAAAACCAGCCATCCAAGAAGTCTCAAAACATGCCCTGTGGATAACGGATGATCATGTATAGCTTTGGGTTTTTGAAAATTACTTCAAGCAAGGACATATGTAAACTCTTTGTCAGTGTGAAACATGCATGATTTGGAATGATGACAAGAATTTCACAGAATTAAGAGAGAGCTGAGCTGCCATGTCGTAGAGTAGCCATTAAAGCCAATCCAGAGAAGTCAAGAAAGGCAGAAAGAATGAAGCCTTTAATCCCTTACACCTAAAAACTGGAGAAAAAGCAAACCCCATGTGGTCCATTTTCCTTCACAGAATGCAAGCTAACCAGGGCTAATGTGGGTAAACCCGAATGTGGATGTCATCTTACTTCTGGGGAGCCCGTGGGGGAAAGTCCTCAGTAGTTTTTAAACACTGAGGCCAAGTGAACGACAGATAACTGAGTGCTAACTGAGAATAGGAGGAAGTGTATATTTTCAAGATTCCTCATTACTTCTCCCATAAGGAGACCTTGGCAAAGACATCCAGAAAGGGTTGGCCCAACATTTCAGCTGGAAAGACCTAGAAATGAAGACACCTAGGAAGGGAATGCAAATATGTGAAGGTGTACCCATCGTCAAGGGCCTGAGCCCTGCACTGCGGCGCTCCTTCAGAGGTAGCAAAATTCCAACTGTGCTTCAAGTCTGGTGAAGGACGGCAACTTTTACCAGTGAGGCTCGCTGTGCAGAACTTTTGTGATGACCTGTGGTCACATATAGGTTTGTCAATCCAAAGTTAGTCTCAGAAAGGGCTCAAACAGAGCAAGGATTGATGCTGAGCAAATGGATGCGTAGATGGACCAGTGGAATTGCACAAACTACAAGGATCTTTGCATCTCATGCAACTGACCATAGAGAACATACCCTGCAGAGTGGGCACACACCACCAGGGGGAGAAGATGCCAGCCAGCCTCTCCTTGGCCATCGTCAGCCTTACAAAATGGGCAAATGAATGGAGCTTGCAAAATGGGCTCATCATTCCACCTTGGTATCTGTGGATCTTTTCTCACCAAATTTAGCTACGGCTATTGATGGTTGTAGCAATGATATCTCTTAAATCGTCAGTATGTAACCATTCTCTATTGGTCTCCAAGGGTGAGCATTGTATTTGCAGCATTCAGCAAGAGGGGATAGTGTCTCACTCCAGGACACAGAGAGGAGCCGTTTTGTTTCATTTTTGAGTCTGTGACTTGCTAGGCAGTCCAGGCCAATCTTGAAGTCATGATCCTCCTGCTTCAGCCACCCCAGGGCTGGGACTACAAATATTCACCACCACATCCAGCCAGAGGTGTTTTATTGCTTGCTAGAGGACAGGTCTCCCAAGCTGTGCATTCCATAATTGTGACACAAACCTACTGAATTTGTCTGTGTCCTCTGTCCTCCCCCATGAGACAGAGACACGGGTGCTGACCCTACATGCTGCTTCCTGAGCTAAGAGCAGAAATCTTTGTCTCTGATCTAAGAGTCCGTGACTCCTTTCAGCATCCGTAAAACCATAACAGGTTCTCCCTGAAAGGAGGGTAAGTGAAATCCCATACATGGTAGTACTTGCCATAATTGATATAAATTCCATGTGTGTTTTTGCCTCTATTGCTTTCACAAACCGGAGCCTTCCAGAATATCTGAACTATGGGATTCACACCCTATATCACAGTGCCGTGGGTTCGGGGACCCCTTTAACAACAAAATTGCTGGAAGGAATGGGCACACAAGGGACTAGGGATATGGTTCAGTGGTGAAAGCACTTATTGCCCCAGCAAGATCACTCAAGTTCAGATGCTCAATACCCACATAAAGGACAGGCGGGTGTATTGTCCTGGCTATAGTTCTAGCCCGAGTGCAGAAAAGGGGGACGTCCAGAGCAAGGCCAGAATCACTATATTGGCAAGCTCTGGGTTTGACTGAGAGATCCTGCCTCAAAGAATAAGATGGCAGGGCAGTCAAGGACGATTCCCAGCGTCAACATCAGGCCTTCCTGCACATGTGAGCACACACACACTTGCATACAAACACGGGAACATACATACACACATGTACACATAACCAATCCCTGTTCTTAGCATATGGTGCCTCAGAGGCATTTGGTTTAACAGAATGATGGACTGTTAAAGAGTCAAGTAAGGAGTCGGACCAAAGTGAAAACTTCATGGTTTTGCAATAGCTGCCCCTAGAATGTGGTAGACGCATTGACTCAATATTCTCACAAGTCCCTATAGCTAAAATACATACTTTCTGACCTAATTGTGAAAGTAGAATTGGACCTTCTTTCCTGCCCTCCAAGAATTCCATTCATGGAGTCTGAACTTCCTTCTTTTCAGCCTTGAACCCTACAAGGTTGAAAAACCCAGTTCTTCAGAAGAAATCCAGCCAGGGAGAAGTTCTGACTTCTACTATTGCTCTGCCATAGTAACATAGAAATAAAATGACTTAATGGCATCCTGTTAAACCCATAGATCAGTGTCTCACTCAGTCACCATCAGAGAAGCTTCCTCCTGTGGGAGATGGGAACTAATACAGAGACCCACAACTGGACAGTGTGCTGAGCGTGAGAGACCTTAGAACACTCAGTCCTAATGAGATGTCGTCATCAAATCCCTCCTCTCAGGGCTCAGGGAGCAAGGCAGGAGGCAGAAAGAGGAGGAGGCAGGGAGACTGTAAGAGACAGTGGGGGATGGAAGACACCAAGGAAACAGTGCCTTCCTGACACAAGTGGACAGACACACATATGAGCTCACTTAGACTGTGGCCGCATGCACAAGGCCTGCACGGATCCAAGCCAGATGGGGTTTCCACACTGAAACGGGAAGTGGGCACTAACCACCATCTCTAACCCACAGCTGTCTCCATGTGTCAGTCACTGGTAAAGGAAAGATTAGATTTCTCCAATGGCGTCTCACTGGGGATACAAACCACACTAGGGAAGGTTCACTCCACCCTCACCGGCAGATGGCTAATGCAAAATAAACTCAATGGTATTTTTGGAGACGTTTTGTTTTGGCATTATGCCCTGTTTTGAGCATTACATATGCATATGCAAAAGATAAAAAGTAGAGTGTATAATATATATGTGTACACCTATATGTGTATAATATATATAATACACATATACATAAAAGTGAGTTCTGTTGAACTTAGAGCTTCCCAGTCACACAGCCATGGACATAGAAAGGAGTTGTTTTACCTGATACTGACTGACAAACATGAAATTCTGGGAGATTTCTGTGCCGTGGGGCAAGGAAGATTATGTTCCGAATCCATGCAACAGACTGGGGCATCCCTTGGCCATTGCATGCCCAGGGAACAGTTCAACTATCAAAGCCCCGATGAAAGCAAGGCAGCCTCAGACTTCGATACCCGGAGGGTCCAACTCAGAGTCAGCTGTCAGGCCGCTCACCCAGGCAGTCTGGCAACAGTAAAGGGTAATGAGCAAGAAGAGGATGAGAATCAACTGTGGCCTCAGAACCAGTGGCACCTTTAGAAGCTGTGATTTATCTCACTCTTCCTCTTCCCTTGGATCTTCTCAGAGATGCTCCGTCTGGAAATGTGCCCTGAGCTAATGCTTTCTCTCTCAAGGAGCGAGAGCCTCTTCTTAGCAAAATGGAAGCTTCATGTTGTGGCTAGAGGTGCTGAGTTCAAGTGAAGCAAAGGGGTGTGGCAGAGTACGTGTTAGCCTCAGATCCTCTGGGCTTCTCATATCTGTGGTCATGTTTTCTTCTCCACAGGTGCTTTGAACAACCTCACACGGCCACACCCATCTCAGGCTAGCACCACGTGCTTTTTCCTTCCTACCCTGGTTTTCCTATTGACTATGAGACATAAAGCACCCAGAGACATTACCGGGAGCCTCATGCAATCACAACCAGGACCCACATGTAATCAGTGGGCAAGGAGAACGAAATGAATAGACTTCTTTGCTCGTTCGTCTCCTGCTCTCAGCCCTCCAGACAATAAACCAACGAGGCCCTTCCTTGAGGGAAATCCTATATTGCCCTTCCTACTCCTCTCCCTGGCCTCAGTGGGTTGTTTCTGTCCCTGAGCTTAAACAATTACAGTAATTAGATGAGAACACAATGGTGCTTTACAGGCTCCCACGTTGTGCGCCTGTAAGCTCAAGCCCTCCGGGCCAGGCAGGATCAAGCAGAGAAAATTCAGTGTAAGAGTCCTGTCCATGCTCAGAGAATAAAGATTCTTTCCCACGAAAGCAACTAAGTCTTCTTTGAGGCTCCTTCCCCGTGGCCAGCATTCCAGGGTTCTGATTCTTCCTGCTTCGGCTCTGCAGGACTCTGCTGCAGATTTTCTCACGGTCCACTTGGTGCGGACGGTTACACATGGGTTCTACGTCATTGCCTAAGGTTCCCTGCACCGTCAGACAGGTAGAACCTGTAACGTGCAACGTGTTCTTTCCCGGCACTGCCGTGAGTGAGCCAATCCCATCCATCAGGTCCCACCCACTGCACGCCACCTCAGGTCCCACTCCCAGGAGGCCACTCCTTGTTTCGTCTGGCATGAGTGACAGGACAGTTCTGTTCTTCGTCTTTTGTCTCTCACGGACCATGTGAGCGCAGTTTGGGGCTGCCACGTGGCCTCAACAGCTACTAGGGCTCCCCACTGCTCACGTGACCAAAGCTCTGTCGTCATCGACATTGTCTTTAGTGTTTTCTTTCTTTCTTTGTAACAAATCCCTAAAGGCTTGGGAGGATTTGGCCGGGGGGGGGGGGGGGGGGGGGGGGGCTCTTTCGCTTTGCAAAGACTGCTTGGCAGTTGCCTCCAAAACATTGCTTTGCGAACGGATGAAACTTTCAAACAAGGCGAAAGGGTCTGGGGAGAGTCGCAGACAGTTAGGTTACTGGTGTAAAAACGCTGGGCAAGGCGGCAGGTTTCCGCAATCCCAGCTCTAAGGAGGCAGACAGGTGGCTCCCTGGAGCTCCCGGGCCGGCCAGTCTAGGCAAATCAGTGCGCTCTGATTTGCAGTGGCAAAACCTGTTTCAAAAAAACAAGATGGCGAAACAATTAGGTGGAGAGTGAGTCCACCACTCTCTGCCGCCTGATTTAGCCGGACACAAAGCTGCTGTGCTTGCAACTGGTTCCGGAAAAGTCACTTAGATTCTGTCCATCTTTGCTAAAATCTTTGTTCTCATGAGGAAATAGGTTTTTTTGTCTTCAAGTCAGACCAGAGGGAAAAAAATAAATAAACCACATTTCCACCCCTCCCACCTGACGCTGTCTCGCTCCTTCTTGAGTTACAGAATGGAGTCTTAATGCCTATATGACTGAAAGAAGAAATAGAGTGTGAAAGGTGTGTGTGTGTACGTGTGTATGTGTCCATGCATGTGTGTGTATGTAAGTGCAGGTGCCTGAAGCTTCATTTCCCTCTGGAGCTGGAGTTACAGGCACTTGTAAGCTGCCCGCCCAGCGTGAGGAATGGGAATCGAACTCAGGTCCTCTGCACGAGCAGGATGTGTTCTTAATGACTGAGCCGTCTTTTCATTACCTACATAGTACTTTTCTAGGAAGGGTCACCAGCAGCTGCCTCTGGAGGAAACTAAGTCACAAAGGAAAACACAGGAGAAGAAGCCATGAAGTTGAAAGGGAGGGCTTGGCTGAACAAGGCTCAGGCCAGCCAGGGTGGAGAGGTGGTGAGGCCGGAGGGGGGGGGGGGTCTGTGTCAGGAGGGAGCAGAGGGAAGCAGCAGGGCTGAGCTGCTCTGGCCTCGTGCAGAAGTTCCTTGGAAACATGGCTGTTTTGACCTCTCTGTTATCACTGGGCAGTAGCATCCATGCTCTTTTTTTTAAATGTTTCAATAAGCATCTTCTTTGCTTTTTTACTTTTCTTTTAATGTTTAATTCATCCTTCTCTCGTATATTACATCCCAACTTCAGTTTCCCTCTCTCCTCTCCTCCCAATCTCCCCGCTTCCGCCTCTCCCCACCCCATCCTCTCTCCTCCTTTTCTATTCCGAAAAGGGCAGGCCTCCCATGGAAATCAACCAAACATGGAGTATCAAGTTGGACTCCCCTTGTCTTAAGGCTGGACAAGGTGACCCAGTAGGAGGAAAAGGGTCCCTGAAACAGGCAAAAGAGTCAGAGATAGCCCCCCACTCCCACTGTTGGGAGTCTCACAAGAGCTATACAACTGTAACATGAGCAGAGGGCCTAGGTTGTTGCCATGCAGGCTGTCTGGTTGTCGGTCCAGTCTCTGTGAGCCCCTCTTAGCCCAGGTTAGTTGATTTGTTTTCTTGTGGTGTCCTGACCCCTCTGGCTCCTACAATCCGTCTTCTCCCTTTTCTGCAGGATTCTCTACACTCCGTCTGTTGTTTGGCTGTGGGTCTCTAGCATCCGCATTCTAAAGGACAGTTCTGAGACGACCTCTCTCTCCTCCCACAGCACTGTAGCAGTGTTTTCTTAGCTTTGCTGCTCACTCCAGTCTGACATTAATGGCTCGTATGTATTTATTTGTCCATCACCCTGGAAACGTTTGTCTTTTTGTGTTGTTTGTATTTCTTTTGCTGTGTGTTTCATTTGTTTGGAGACAGAGTATCCTTCTATACAGCCCAGGATGGCCCCGAACTCATGGCACTCCTCCTGATTTAGCCTCCAGAGTAAATGCTGGAATTACATATGAGCCCCCATATGTGGCTTGAGAATGTTAGTCCTGGTTAGGGAGCACTAGGTTTGAATTCCGGAGTGAGGCAGACAGATACTGTGAGACAAGACCAGGCAGGCTCACACACAGGGCTGTTCTCTATGAGAACAGCAAGTTCCCAGGAGGAGGAATACACTCTTGAGAAAACAAAGGCAAGAGCCAGACTATTTTTGAGAAACAGAGGGAAGGGGGTGTATCCAAAGATGTACTCCAAGCCCCACTTCTGAGCCTTCTAGGCTGGAGAACCAGAGAACACATAAGGCGAGCCAACACATCCTGGAGTGGAAGACAGCTCTCTTGATGCTCTGTGAAGTTTACCAAAATGTGGAGGACAGAGACAGTAAAAGCATGCACAGCCTCGTGAACAAAATAGTCACGGGACTTCCAGCCACGCTCAGGTGACTGGAAAAACCAACCGCTCACCATATAGAAAGCTTTCCCTTTTAAGATAGACGGGCCCGAGAGATCTTGAGCAAACCCCAGCTTTAGGGCGTCTCCTCATTTCAGCTCTGTGCTTTCAGAGACAGCTCGGAGAGGTTTGCAAGAGGAAACAAGTTTCACATGAAACTGTCCTTTTAGGGCAAGTACAGGTACAGCTGTAACATGCAGGAATGTGACCCATGCACTGGACTGCCTTCCCTGGAGCGCTGGCTGTCACAACCAGACATACATACATACATAAACACACACACACACAGAGAGAGAGAGAGAGAGAGAGAGAGAGAGAGAGAGAGAGAGAGAGAGTGAGTTTCTAAACGTTCCACTGTCTTTTTCATTATCTTGTCTTTTCTATGTGATCTCCTCTGTTTCACTCATCCTTTGCTTCCCCATGAAGCTGGAGCCACGGTTTTTGATAAATAGCCTGTGATCATGGTTTGTGACGAATTCCTGTGAAAGGGCTGAGCTGCTGGAAGAACCAGAAGCAGCTGGAACAGGCTCAAGACGTAGCCTCAGCAAGAACCACACTGAACGCCACACATGGGAGTTAGAAGACAGTTCGAAGGAGTTGCAGGAAAAACAATGAGTTTCTCAACCTTCACATGCTGCATCCCTCAAGGGGAAAACTATGACGGGAGGTCAAACTGGAGTATATTTGTGCTCTTGAAATCAGCATTCATCATAAACTACATTCGGTTCTGACTCTAAATGAATCCAAACGGTTGATATTTACCTTCGAAGGATATCTGCCATTCCTAAAGTACACACCAAAGCAGTCACTTACATGAGGGTGAGTGGATACCCTGGGAGAATGTGTGGGTGCCAGGTACTTCACACCCTCCAATTACCATGGAGCCAGCAGCTACCTCTGATAAGCTCTGACTACAGACTGAGGTCCTGGCCTGTAGCTGGTTTTCAGGAGCATCAAAATGGGCTGTTAGGGCTCCTACCTACATCAAACAATCTCAGGACACACCCTAGGCAGTGCTGGATGATGGGGGACAGAGAAAAACAAATAAAAAAAGATGTCTTACTGATCCTATCTGACTCTCTGCCTAATTGTAGTGACTGTAATACCTGCTGGGAAAGCTCTGTCTGATGGAAGCTTCCTGCTCCAAGGATGGCTTAAGACCTATCAAGGCACAATGGAGTGAACAACTGCCCTTCTCATTTCTTACCCTCCATCCGAAAGCCTTCCCTTATGGTTCAAGCCAGCTGGAGGCAGAGATCCCTACATGTGCCCATTTATGGGCTCAGGTAGCGGAAACATATGCAGACCTCACAGAAAACCCTGCAGTGGAACACTGTCAGGACCTGGGTGCCAGAGGAGCCTCACTGCTGAAAGTCCGAAGCAGCAGAGTCACTAGGGCAGAGCCTTGTCCACTGGGGAAATGGCACACTGCTTTTGCAGTTGTCCTCTGTGGGGGACAGGTTCAGTGTAGTAGGAAATGCCAGGAGATGTTTCTTTAGTGTCACAGTGCGGGCAGGGATGAGCGGGGTGGGTGAAGGGAACGTCACTGACATCAGGTAAGTGAGGTGACCAGGGCCATGAGTATCCTACAATACACAGATAATCCCCTCGATAAAGAATCACCCAGTACAACATGTCAGCATTTTGAAGAATGAGAATTCCAACTGCAACAAGTCACCCACCCTGCGTGGAGGAGGAGGCTGGCTCTGAGGTTCTCAGGGATTGGTTCCATGTTTTCCAAAGGGATAAAAGTCATCATGACAGAGTCTGGTCTATCTGGTTGGTCTGGCTTGGCACTTTCAATTTCAATCCTTACAAATGATTATTAAGAAAAAAAGGTTAAATGAAAAGGAATTCCGGTAATTTTCTGAGAGAAATCTATCGAAGAGCTTGTCTCAGAGTGAAAAGTTGACACCAAGGAAGGAATGTGTGCCTATTTTGTGTGCAGATCACCTCAAGTACCTAGAATAATACTCGGCACATGGTTGACACTCAAACTATATTTATTGAGTGAATCTCATCCTCAGAGCCACCCAAAATATTCCTCATAAGAGTATTAATAATAATAATTTATTGATTTAATTAAGTGCCACTGAGCAATCTAAATGTTTATGTTGTGTAAATTAACCAAACACTCACAGCCATCTATGGAGTAAGAAAACATGAAAAAGGATCAAAGGAAGAGAAGACAACTTGTCTAAGATGTAGAGCCAGGCTTCAAGCCCAAGCAGTCTTGCTCCAAAGCCTGGTCCCTCAGGTCTGATGGTGCCCTTTCTCCTTGGGAGGACGTCATATTCATGAGTGCCACACTGCCACGGTTCACTCAGCCTCAGTGAGAAATATCCCAAAAGGCAGGACGTAAGACTCCTGGCTTGGCATCACCTCCTAAAACTATGATAAAGACGTTAGTCTGGAAAACGAAAGAGTTGGACCACACCCAAGTTCTGGGAGGACTAGAGGCGTTTGGGGGACTGGGAGATGATGATGGGTGAGTTGAGAGCCTGGCTCTCCTCCCGACTCCCTGAACTTTCATCCTTTGTTGTTGCTGGAGTGGCCTCCTTAGAGTTTACTGCACCATCTCAGTGATGCCCCTGGCTGGCTTCAGAGAGAGAACTTTAAGGACTGTTCCAAGGCTCGAAGCTTTGCTTTGATGCCAGTCTGAATTTAAGCTCCTCTGGAGTGTGTAATGCTCCATAGCTTCACTTTTACCCCCAAGTACACCCAGCCAATAACTAATCAGCCACTGCCGTTCTCTGACCTCTCTCGTTCAATGAGAAATTTGCCTTGGAAATCATTGTTTTCCATTATATCCTACTCCTCTATCAGAACATCATCTAATCACATGGCCATGAGACCCACCCTCTGCTCCCCCACCACACCCTAACCTGCCTACACTCCCTGTGCCACCTGCCGCCTGCCCTGCCATCTGACACTTTTGCCCATTGTCTTCACATACCAGGCTCCACCTGCAAGGACTTCCCACTGCTTGAAGTTGTGCCTGTCCCCGTGTACCCACCCTGTCCCACTGGGATGGGTGTGCCAGGCTCTGATTCCTCTCTTCTAACCTGTCTGGGGCAGCCACTTCCCAAGAGCTGACACCTCACCTCTGATACTGCTTAGAAGCAAAAAACTAGACCCATGCTGAGGTCGGCAAAACCACGTCTGTCCTCTAAGCATCCTCCAGAACATAGAAGCTGTGGTACCACCTCCAAGCAGGTTCCTTAAGTTGCCCAAGCAGGGCAGGCCCCACATCCTTGGTGAGCCCAGAGCACCCTTGACAGATATTCATGAAGATACCTGTTACTGTAATGACATTTTAATTAAACTTTTAAAAATATTATGTGTATACATGTGGAGGGGAGTGGGTGCCTATAGAGGCCAAAGACATCAGATTCCTCAGAGGTGAAGTTACAGGCAGTTGTGAAGTATCAGAACCAGGTGCTGGGAGCCAAACTAGGTCCTCTGCAACAGGAATGTGCACTCTTATGGCCAGTGAACCATCTCTCCAGCCCCTCAGTGGCATTTTAGAAACATACAGTAGGACACAGAGGGGTTTGTTGTTGGTTTTTGCTTGTTTGGTTTGGTTTGGTTTTCTGAGACAGGGTTTCTCTGTGTAGCCCTGGCTGTCCTGGAACTCACTCTGTAGACCAGGCTGGCCTCGAACTCAGAGATCCACCTGCCTCTGCCTCCCGAGTGCTGGGATTAAAGGCGTGCTCCACCACCACCCAGCTCCAGAGTGTTTTTTAAATCAGTAGCAGGCATGAGATTTTGTTGTTGTTGTTGTTGAGAAAGATGTTTTAGAGCATCACTTGGGTTGAGGTAGGTTCTACAGGAAGTACCAGCTGGCATTAAGGCCTCAGGGAAAAGGACTAAATTACAAGAGAGGAAAAGAGGAGTTTGTCTGATCCTCAAGCAAGGAAGGAGACTAAGGGAGACTCATGTGGGTGGGGGGAGTGGAGCCACTAATGTTGGGAAGGCGACACCAGGCTAAGTCCTTTCCCCTGGAGAGCCAATCAGTCCACCAAAATATTCCAAGTACATGATTGCTACAAAGCAGTAATGAGTTTGGTTAATATAAAAAGGATCAGCAAAAAGTGTGATCACAAACCCAGAGTCGGGGGACAACGATTTTGAAAATTCATAGGAATTACATGCTATAATAGTTATACAATGCATTGATATGTGTTTTATGTTGCAAATACTTCTTCCATGTATTTATTCTAGGTATTCTATAATAATTATACTAAGAACATTGTAGGTGAGTGGTCAAGTACTCCTTAAGCTATATTCCTATGAACCTACCACAGCCTTGGAAACATCCTAAGTGGAAAACACATTTAATACACTCCCTTTACCAAACGCCCTGGCTTAGCAACACAGCACACTCTAGAGGCTGGGTTCTCCCCTTGTGATCATGGGATTAACAGTGAGCTCTGGCTCAATGCCACTGTCAGCATCAGGAGCAAGGATCATATGTAAATCACTAGCCCTGGAAAGGATGGAAATTTTGAAGTCCATTTTCTACTGAATTCATATCAAGCCTTTTGCACTGTTTTCTAAATGTGAAAAATCCTAAGCTAAACCATCTTAAGTTTGGGACTATCAATGTATATATGATATATATGTGTATTATATATGTGTTATGTTTGAATCTATGGCATGGGACTTTCCATTCATAAGCTTAAGGCTCAAGGCATCCACCTAGCTGTCAGGGACAGGTGTGGAGTGGACAGCTTTGGTAGGGTTCCCACCCTTCACCCAGGGCTCTCCCCAGAAGCTGCACCCTGGAACTACGTTAGAGCAGCATGTTCTTCTCTGGTTAGCACAGAACTCCTTGACAGCAAGGATCACATCTTACTGATCCTTGTTCAACCTCTATTTAATACAGTTCCTGCTTGTATACTGAAAATACCCAAGTGATGTTTGGACTTGGTAGATTATACAGCTCTGTGGGGGCAGCCTCGCCTTGTTTAGGCATACATAAAATGCCCCTGTATCTTCTTCTCCATCTAGGGGAATGGGTCCATCGTCTGACCTAAGGAGGAAGGCTGTCGTGTGAGCTAGCCTTCTGGCAGAGGACCCAGAGCCCTTGGCAGAGGACCCACTACCTCCCATGCCTGAAGAGTGCTGAGGCCATCCTTTCTAGCCAGTTCCAGGGTGCGGCTCCTGTGGAGAGCCTTGGGAGAAGGGTGGGACCCTACCAAAGCTGGGTGGGGCAGAGGAGGGAGGAAGCTAGTCAGCTTCTCTGTGTTTGTTTGGTTCCCACGCTTGTTCTCCTGGGCTGGAAGCTGGGTGTGAAAGCCATGCACTAAGCTGGACATAGGAGACTCTACACACGACAATCCTTCCAGAACTCCAAGACCCCTAGCACACGGTCCGTTTTAGTACCAGCCCATCCCTCACCTGGTCGTTATAACCCTCCTCAGTCTGGTCCAACTCATCCAGCCAACCAATTGGCTACATCAAAGAGAGGGCTTCAGAAGTTGCTAATTTGAAGGCTAAGGTAAGACCTAAGTAATAAAAGTCCCACCAAAATCACAAGAGAAGACTTAAGAGACCCTGACCTTGTTACTGAATGAGCCATCCATTTATTGCTGGAGTTGTTAGTCTCTTAAGCATTGTTGAAGCCAAAAGACAAGATGGCCTCTATTTAAAGAGCTGTTTAATCTGTTTCTCATCAGCTGACTTCTGTGCCATTCATACAAATGAGTGATTGTGTCCTCCTTAAGCCACGTCACTACCGTGTCAGAGGTTCAAACAATACTTACATGTTATGTATCCAAACACATTATTTTTCTGGAAACAATTACAGTAAATGCCACTTACTCCGTCTAATGAAAGTCTGCCAGCCTATATATCCTTCAGCAGGAGTAATGACAAGGATTTTTAATGCCCCAAATGGGCTCCCAACTGACCACATTACCTCTTCTCAATCAACTGGGTTCAAAGAAAGAATAAACACTCATTCACCTTGGGCTTTCTTGTAGCCAGAGGCTGATGTCATTGCCATGTAGGCCACAGTGGGGCAACTTTAAAGTCATAATAACTGGAGTCATGTATGGGAAATGTTCAGAGTGTAGAGTGGAAACAAACAGCTGTGTTAATTAGCTACTCAGAGTCTCACATCAATTCTACTGCGCACTCTCCCCACCCACCCAAACCCCTATCCCCTCTGGGTCTCACTGTGTAGCTAAGGCTGCCCTCAAACTCACAGCTATATTCTCACAGAACGCTCCCCCCCC
>CABHPP010099062.1:6571-32378 GCA_902168425.1 Peromyscus attwateri | reverse complement strand
ACCCCCCCCGCCCAGGGCTGGGATAGTAGCCAAGTGCTACCATGCCTCCTGACTGTGGAACCCTAACCCTGACACTGTGCTGCCACTGGGTCCCCCACAGTCAACACCACGTGTTAATGACTGATTTTTCAGCAAATGGTGTCAGGAGACGGTGACTCTAGAATTCCCCTGTACTAACAGGGAGGTTTTTAACCCTCATCCTTCCAATGTTGACTGGCTGGTCCCTTTTGACGAACAGCTGAAATGGGGCTCTGGCAGATTCAGTTATATTCCCAAAGGCTTGTGGTTAATAAGTTGCTGAATCTAGATATGGATTTGAACTCAAACCTGACCCTAAGTCCCACATTATCTAATGCTATAGCATTACCAAATTATAAAACCCAGAGACCTGAATGAAAAGGAAGAATGACGCATGAATAGGAGAGATAACGGATTTCCATTAAACTCTCTGAACTGGTAAAAAATACAGCAAAAGGAAACGAAGAGACGTTCTCTTTCAGTCACCTCAGTACATCTCTCCCTTAAGCTTTCCTTCTCCTGAGCTACCACAGTGAAATAAAAGACATGACTGAAAGACATGGGTGTTGGGGGACACCAAAAACATTTGCTTTGGGGTTAAGTGTTGGGGTAATATAAGGGATTTCAAATGGTAATTTGATTATGCAGTATTTTTTTCTTGCTGCTGACTTCAGACTCTAGCCCCTACTAGAATGTAGCTGTACTCCATTATTAAGATCAGTACTAGGCCAATATTACATTTCTTCCATCACTGAATCATGGAGAGGCTGTGTGAGAACTAACTGTTGGTTGGGCTGGCATGGAGAGGTGTGCCTCACTCTAGTGCAGTAACAACACCTTCCTGCAGAATCAGCCACTGGGATTTGGGGGACCTCATGCAGAGCCCTCAAAAGGTAGTACCCCCATTTGCAGGGGGTACATTCCAAGATTCCGAGTGGATGCCTCTAAACATGGATGGTACCCAACCCAGTATGTGCAGTGGTTTGTCCAGCACATAAACAAGAATAATAAAGTTTAACATAGAAATCAGGCACAGTAACAGGTGTACAAACTACTGATGAAACAGAACCATTAGAACAAAGTGCTGTAGCAAAGTTACATGAATGTGCTTCCTGCTTCCCCAATCCCACCCCCCAGCATCATATTTTACTCCTCCTGTATTGTCAGGCTTCAGCTGACTGTGGATAACTGAAATCATGGGAAATGAAACTGTGACTGTGGGAAAAGTTGCATCATAGTAAGTAAAAGCACCATAGTATGGGGAGCACATGTTGATCAAAACCTCATTGAGGAAGTTGGGTTGTGGCTCAGTGTGCCCAACATTCTCTGCACAAGCATGAGGAGATGAGCTGGCATTTCCAGCACCTACAAGACTGCTGAGCACATGAGCATGGCAAACCTCCTGTTATCCCAGTACTTGGGAGGCAGAGATGGAAATGCCCAGGACAGAGCATATTTGTAACCCAAGGCTTGGGGGAGTGCGGGCAGACTCCTGGTGCTCACTGGGCAGCTAGCCGAACTAAATTGACTAGCTCTAGATTCAGGGAGGGAACCTTTCTCAAAAAATAAGGTGGGTGATGACCTAGGAAGACCTCTGATGTCAACCTCTGGCTTCTACGTGCACACAAGTGCACACCTACCTACTTGCACATGTGCACATACCCCCATGAACACCTACACATACCCCCATACATACATGAAGTCTTTTCCTTCTCCTCCTCTTCCTCCTCCTCTTCCTCCTCTTCTCCTTTGAAAGGTTTGAAGAGGATTGACATGAATTCTTCCTTAAATATTTGTAGAATTCACTAATAGAGCCATATATCTTCAGGCTTTTCTTCATTTGGGAGGTTTGTAATTGATAACTTCATCTTCTAAGTAGTTACAGGTTCACTTGGATTTTCTATATTCTTCATGATCTAGTCTTGATAGGTTGTGTGTCTCCAGAACTTGGTCTCTTTCTTCTAAGTTATCAATTTGTTGGTTTGCACATAATAAACTTTTGAATCAGATATGTTTTGCGACTTGCTTTAAGGACATGAAAACACTAAAGTGGTCATACACGGTAGCTACTTCAACAAAACAGTATTCTAGTACTCACAAAGATCAAAAAGCTCAATAAATTGATAATGAGTATAATTGATAATGAGAGCCAGGAAGCTTAGTGTGGTGACATTTTGTTTCAGAATGTGTTCTAGGTAGAGACTCATCAGCTGCATCTCCAGGAAGGACAGGCCGTATGCAGCGGAAGTAATGGGTGTGGCTTCCTCTTAGAGTTGCTGTTGTCCATGTGTCTGTCCATCCAAAGGTGGCCCAGAGGACAACAGTGCTCTCTGCTTACGTTCCAATCTTTAGCTCTTCCTTCCAGCCTCAGGAAAGACTGTCTCTAGTTTTTGAATATAATATGTTTATTAATTCTTAAGACTTCTTACACTCATACAATATATTTTGATCATATTCACTCCCACAGCTCCAGTTGTGTGGGGAAATAAATACAGGTCCACTGACTTGAAATGTTTGGTTAAAGAACAGAGAAGAAAATGTTAAAAATAACTCTCAGATTAGAAACTGTTTTTTTCCCTGCTTCTTTGACATAGAAGATTTTGCAAGAATTCTTCATTTTGTAGCCTTTGCTACTTAGCCTTTAAGTACACCATGCTCAAGCATCACTTACATACTATTTTCACACTGAATTATCTTAAGAGGCCACCACAATGTTTTGCTCACCCAATTACCTCTCTCCTCATGACCACCCCTTCTTATCTTTACAACCCTAGGCGGTGTAGATTCCAAAGTCCTATCCTTAGCCCTCTTCATCATTCCTGCGGAATCCCATCTAGTTCCGTGGCTTGAAATAAAATTGCTTTGCTCCAACCCCTGTGGGGAGCTGTTTCACTGCACTGCTGCGCTTTTAAGATGGCACTGACACCCTGTCCCTGCCTTCCAGCCAGCGGGACATTCAGACAAAGGCAGCTCCGTATTTGGGCTTTGGTATTTGGTCACGGCTTGCTATGGCATAAGTGTACCTATCCTGGGATCCCACGTGGCATTTGGGGGTCGGTGGAATGAGACCTATAAAGGCTGGGGACGGGCCCCCTTTAGAGTTAGAAGGAAGAAGAAGAAGAATAAAGTAATAAGACAAAGAACAAAGGCCTGGAATAAAAACAACTTGAAGAAGAGCTCTGTGTTGCGTGTTCCTTGCTGGTCGAGGTAGTCGTGACAAACCCCTGACTTCTCACCTGTGTTTCAGAAGGAAACATCTCCCTGCCTACTCCACTTCTGTACCTGCATTATTGTTGGACTTTCCAAGTGAAATGTGTCAAAGGGTGAATTTTTAGCGTTAAATCTGCTCTGCCATTGACTTCCCATCTCACCAAGCATCTAGTTGCTCAGGCAAAAACCAGAGGAATTATCTTTATTCCACAGCTCCCTTTATCATGTAACATGTCCACCAACTACAACCACATATAGACAAGTACCACCAACCTTATGTCTAAAATATATCTGGATTCCAGCCTCTCCAGTATCTCTCCATTACTGCCCTTGTCCACACCTCCATCTTCTCTGTAAGCTGTCCATTAATTGGTCCCTCTGAGTTCAATGTATCCCCAGCACACCCCTCTGGATCCAGGCCATTCTCTTATCATCATATAGAATGTTGTTCTGAAAGTGTAAGGTATAATGCGATTCTCTGGCCCTTTCCAATGCACTCCATTGCAACTAGAATACAGTGTAGAATCTAAATGATCCGGTGTCTTACTGTCTTGCTGAACTCATGTCCCAGAACTTCCTCCAGACTATGTACATCCTAGCTACATAGGCATTGTGTCTCTTCTTCAGACAAGCCCAGCTCCTCCTCTTCTTGCTCCTCCCTCTGCAGTAAACCAGACGCTCTCATGATTCCTCAGCCCTTTTTTTTTTTTTTTTTTTTTTTGGTTTGTCGAGACAGGGTTTCTCTGTGTAGCCTTGCGCCTTTCCTGGAACTCACTCTGTAGTCCAGGCTGGCCTTGAACTCACAGAGATTCACCTGCCTCTGCCTCCCAAGTGCTGGGATTAAAGGCTTGTACCACTACCGCCCGGCTCCTCAGCCTTCTTTCTCCGACTTGAATGTCACCATCTTAGAGAAGCCTTCCCAGCTCAGTGACCATATTCATTCTCTCTCCCATTACCCAGGTTGTTTTTAAGTATCGCTCATCCTTGTTTAAATCATCACGTTTGATGGGCTGTTTGATTGTCTTTCCCTCCCACAGTGTTGGTTCCTTAAAGGAAGAACTCCATCTTGTTTACTTCTGAACGTCCAGTGCCTGGAGTAACATCCGTCACAAAGGAAGAATCTGATGAATGCTCTGATTAGAATTCAGAATGAACAAGTGTGCTGAGTGTAGGAGAAGATTATTGAAGAAAATATTAATTTCATTATCCAGATTGAGCATCTCTCTGCCTCAGTGCACGGGCACATACATAGTAAAGCTGACACACTGCAGATTGAGTGGTTTTTCTCTTAGCATCAGGTAACTACTAAATGTATGCCCACCCATACGAACAATAAAGTTTTTTTTTAAGTTGAAGTATATCTGTTTAGAAACATTTTTAAAAAGTAAAAACAAGTAAGTGGAAATTATCCTTCGTTCAATCCACTTCTCAAAAGCAATAATTGTCAATTGGTGTACATTATTCCATGTTTTCCCTTTGTCTTTATAGATATACATACTTTAGACATATGTAAGATACATATATATAACATATGTATAAATACATACATATATAACATATGTATAAATACATATGGAAAAGTGATGTCACAGGAAATAAACCTGCTTTTAAAATTCTGAGTAATTATATTTAAACTGTCCGTGTCAGAATATGTTCAAAAATCTTAAAGGACTTTTAGTTTTTAATTCAACAGCAGTGGAGGCAGGGAGCTTCGGAGAGGTCCAGGAGTTAATGACAAGCTAGAACTCAAGTGGGCTGAGCACAGATGGACAGAAGCCCAGCTCCCCTCCTGCACAACTACTACCTCTTCCCAAACTTGTCAAAAATTGTTGAGAGGTTATTGGGCACAACCAAAGGGGACCCAGGGGTCATAATAAGGCAGGTGTTTAAAACAGGTGGGTTAAAGGTTATATCAGTAGTGAAGCCTCCATCTGATTCTCACACTGCCTTCCAGAATGTTGGCACCCAGGCTATGACAACTCTGTTTCAGGGAAACTGACTTCCTAGGGATGCTGAAGGGTTTGCAGTGCTTCATGGAAAGGAGCAAGTTCACACCCTTACTCAATGGTGAGGCACACTGGTGGAGCCCAGACACAGAACTTTGAAATTGAAATTTTAAAAAATCTCATTTTTTTATGAACACGAGTAACAAGAAACATCAAATATCGAGGAAAAGACTAAAAACTGAAAAACAGACATCAAAATAAATACATAAAGAAAAGATGGGGCTAAAGAAAAGAAAGTACATGGATGGGACCAGAAGTGAACTTCAAAGACCTCTTGTTCGCTGGGTGTGTTGCCGCACGTCTGTACCACCAGCACTCTAGGTGACAGGCCAGGAGAGGGACAAGTTTGAGGCTATCCTGAGCTACATACAGATTTGAGGCCACCCTGCAGTACACAAGGAGACTTTGTCAAAAAGCACACTTCATATTAATTTTTCTTTAATAAAATAACACATTTTAATGAATAATTAGGGAATTATGAAAGGTTCTTAGAAATTAAACACGTATTAGGAAAGTATTTTATGGTTAATAGAAAGGTTAAAATTTTAATGTTTAAAAGGAATCACTGCAAAGGAGGAACAAAAGATAAGAATAATAAAGAGAAACTAAAACGTAAAGAAAGGAGACAGAGCCGGCAAGATGGCTTCATGGGTAAAGCCCGTATATCTAAGTCTGAGAACCGGAGTTTGATCCCCAAGACTTAGATAGTTGAAGACAAGAACTAATTTCTGCAAGCTGTCCTCTGGCCTTTGCATGGGACATAACACACACACACACACACACACACACACACACACACAGAAACACATACACTCACTCACACATACATACACACACATTCACACACACACATACACACACACTCACACACACACACACACACACACACACACACACGATAAAATAAGTAAAATGCAAAAGGAAAGAAAGATGGAGAGAAAAGGATAGAAAATTAGAGGATGTAATAGGTAACTAGGGGTCCAACACCATGGCAGACTGGAATTATAGAAACAGAAAGCAGAGAAGAAAAACACCTAGATGAAAAAGTAAATGCACCACACTGAGGCACTCTGTGCACGTCAGAACACAAGAACGAGTCTTCCACAGGTGAAGCAAGACTTCACAAGCAAGGGACTGGAGGTCAGAACGTCACCTGACTTCCCAAGAGCAAGATGGAGTCTAGAAGGGATACACCTAATATACAAATTATGTACTCGTCATTTCCAACCAGTTCTCAAGACAGCCAGGCTATCACTCAAGTGTGAGAGCAGAATGAAAATGTTATCAAAATGTTATCAAATACAGAAGACATAGTAGCATCTCAAGGCTGCTGTAAGAAATTACCTGACCCTAGGTGACTCAAATCAACAGCTCTCTCTCTCTCTCTCTCTCTCTCTCTCTCTCTCTCTCTCTCTCTCTCTGTTCTGGAGACTAGAATTGATACATTAATTAAAGTATTGACAAGACATGCTCTTTCTCCTCGTATCTGGTGATTGTTAGCAATCCCTGGCTTACAGCTGCACAATGCCAGCCTCCATCTCTGCCGTCACAGGGCTGACTTCATTCTGGGTGTCTGCCTCTTTACATGGTATCTGCTCTCTGATCCATCACTCTGCAACTCTCCCCATGAATACATTGGTCATTCTGAGAGCTGGCATTACTCCAGTCTGATTGCAATTTAACTTATATCATAATTGCATCTGTAAAGACCTGATTTCCAAAGAAAGTCCCATTCACAGGTACCAGGAGTTTGGATATCAACATTACTTTGGGAGAAGACATGAGCAACAGATCTCTTTACATCACACACAGAGAGTTAAGACATCTAATTGATAGAGCACCTTGCAATAATAAGCAATAAATCAAGAAAAAGAAAAAGATAGGCCCGAGGAAGCAGGAAATCCAGGTTGAGAGCAAATCTCAGCATGATGATGAAAGAAGTTTCCAGAAGTTGATTGCGCAGTGAACCCAGAAATTGATTGCACATGGAACAGACAACCAGGTCCAGTTGGAGCAGGAGGGTGAGGCTTCCAAGGAGAATGTCTTCATGATACATGAAATGTAGAAAACACACAAGTTTCCAGGACAGTTGAAAGGTTTCCAGACAATTGTTGTTTAGTACATGGACAACTAAACAAATAAAAACTGGATCAAAAATTAATTCTAACAAAAACTCAAATTTGTAGAAATTGCTTACTATGAGACTTAGTTAAGAATATTTCAGATACCCAATGATATAAGTTGTGAATATTGATATAATGCCAAAGAACTTCCGGAATGGCACCACTGGCAAATGGGAAAAAAGTGCCCAAGTATGTGCATGTGTGTTTGCATATGTAGGTTGAGAGAGATGGGGAATTTTAAACCACGTATTGGGGTGCAATGTTGTCCTGTGGTGTATGAGCAGCAAATGGAAGTATAATAAGATATATACTATATATAATGAGAATAGCACAGAAATGCATTATGAGACAGAACTAACTAATGATGGGTCCATGGAGCAGATGATTTTGTCGTTCTCCTCCAAAGTCCTTTGGCCCCCTCTGAGTTTCTCTCACTACCATGGACAATTCCTATGCACTCTCCAAGCTGTCTCCTCACATCAACTGTCCCTCTGCCTGTTTGAGTGAGGGGTTCGGGTACCCGGCTCAAAACAACGGACTCTTCTGAAGTGCTTAATGACCCCAGAGAAACCCTCCATCAAGAGATAGGGGCGTGTTGACAAATGTTCCAGCTTCTGCCTTCCTAGCGGGATAGTTTTACATGGTTGCTCAGAAGCTCCTAGGCAGACTGAGTCCCAACTGCCCAGAACAGCAATCAACCCGCTGACACATTGACTCTTCTTCATTTCATGTTACTTTCCTCACTTCACTGTTGGTGGATGTTTTTTGGCTCTTTACTCTTTTTGGGGGGTCCACCCCCAGCTCCCAAATAAATTCACATATGCAGACTTATTATTACTTCTGAATGCCCGGCCTTAACTTGACTTGTTTCTTGCCAGCTTTTCTTAACTTTAAATTATCCTGTCTATCTTTTGCCTCTGGGCTTTTCTTTTTCTATTCCTGTATACCTTTCTTTGTTTTTTTACTCTGTGGCTTGCTGTGTAGCTGGGTGGCTCACCCCTGGAGTCCGCCTCTTTCTCTGGCTCCTTCCTTTTCTTTTCTCCTCCCAGATTTCTCCTTCTATATAGTCTCTCTGCCTGCCAGCCCCACCTATCCTTTTTTCTGTCTTGCTATTGGCCGTTCAGTTCTTTCTTAGATCATCAGGTGTTTTAGACAGGCACAATAACACAGATTCACAGAGTTAAACAAATGAAATATAAGCAAAAGTAACACACCTTAAAATAATATTCCACAACACTTCACCATCTAGGATTCCAGAGACCACATCCCCAGTATTATCCATACCCCAACATGAGATTCAGTGAGTACAGCCATTTGGGCAGTAAATGGATCTGTCGTAACTCCTGATAGGCTGAGGCACTCCTGAGGCACTGGGATTTCAGCAATGAACAAAGGAAGCACTGGTTCACAGGATCTCTGTGGACGTCATGGATACACAGCCATGGTAGTTGTGAGGATCATAGAATTGTTTGTCAAAGAAAGTGAATAACAACATTGTTTTATAACCAGCCATCAACCTGCAGTGCCCTGGAAGCCAGAAATCCTTTTTGGAAGCCTTTAAAGAAATTCTTTCCTACTACAACCAGGTGAAGCTGTTGAAAATCAAGGGCGGGGTCCAGTATAAGGAAAACAGACATACAAGTGAGTGTGAAAGAGTGTCCCAGGAAGTCACACATGTTAACAAACAAAACAGACCAAAACCACAACCAGATAGGACAAGTTGGACTCTAAAACCAGGCATGAGGAAGGATATTTGGATGGAAAGTTCCAGGCTAGCTGAATGACCTCTCATTTTAGTAAAAAGCAACATCCTGTTGCCTGGAGCCATGCAGAAGCCTGACCTGAGGCAGAAGTCTCACAAGATAGGAGTCTTTCTCAATGCTCTTCTTTTACTGCTTGTAACAGGGCCAATAACTAGGGCAAGGTCTCAGAATATCCTGAATGGGAGGTAGAGCCCATGATACAGGAGGAAACAGCTTATCCACCCAAAAGCTGATTAATACGCCTAATAGAAATAGAGAGGATATATATAGAGAAATGGATTTTTGAGAGCAATGGATGAGGGGTAGGTTGATGGGATGAACCACCCCTCAAAACCACATGGGCATGCTTCATTTTATTGTAATTTTCTTTGATGCACTTCATAAATATGGGCTGTTTGTCTTACAAACTGAAGGTGCATGGCAACCTTATGTCCATCAGTGCTCTTTTCCAAAAGCATGCAGCTAATTTGGGTCTCTCTGTCATCGCTGGTTGATTCTTAGAGCATTTGAAACTTTCCATCGTATCTGATGGGTTTCTCTGTGATCATAGGTCTTCGCTGTTGCAATGTGACTGGGGCACTATGAACCATGCCCACAAAGAGCTAATACTCACGTGGCAAATATTCTAACTGCCCCATTAGCCATCTGCTTCCCTTCTTTCCTGGCTCATCTTATTCACTAAAACACAGTATTAAAGGTAAGCCAAATGATAATCCTACAATGGCCTTTCAGTATCCAGGAGAAAGGAGAAGTCATCTGCCTTTCACTTTATGTTAAGAGCCACAAATTACTAATTGTAGTGATGAAGGTGTGTCACAAGCCGACACCATCACCAGCTCTTTTGTTGTATGGTAACGAAACCATGAATGCAAAGGAAAGTTCTTGAAAGAAACCAGAAGTGCTAGTCAAGTGAACAGATGAAGGATGATTTTTTTTAAATGAAATGACTATATTGCTGATTTAAAAATTTTCAATGGATAGAAGATCAAACCAGCCAGGATTTTCCCTGAAGATAAAGCTTAACCTAGAGCCAGACCCTGCCTCCCTTCCATTCTGTGAGGGCTGAGAGAGGTTAGGGATCTGGAAATGGAAAGTGTGTCCATGGGCTAAAGAACAGAAGTGTGTCCACAACACGAAAGTGCTACGGAGAAGCTCCAGCAAGTTCTCCAGAAGACACAGCGGAAATCATGAAGGTGATGCTCTGTGCTAGACAACAGACTTGCCTACAAGATGAAGACCTCCAGGACATTCACACCATGGAGAAATGGTTGACTCTCCTGAGGGGCAAATGCAGCCAGTGACTTTAGGGTGAAGCCAAGAGTTCACTTATTATCCTGGAAATCAGAGGGCCCTAGAGAATTCTACAAAAGCTCTAGAAATTAAACAACAAAGCTCTAATAACAGCACATCTGTAATATTGAATATTCTAAACATGGTTTTATGAAATTGGTTGTCCACTACTGAGTCACGCAGCTCAGAAAACAAAACAAAACAAACAAACAAAAACCTCTTTTCAAGATATTAGTGATCATTGACAATGTACTTGGACACTGGCTCAGATGAATGGAGAAAATAAAATTAGCATTACTTTCTTGTCTACCAACAAAGGCATGAAGTACATCCTAGGGTGAGAAGTAATTTTGGTCTTTAATCTTATTTTCTATTTGTGTGTGTGTGTGTGTGTGTGTGTGTGTGTGTGTGTGTGTGTAGGGGGGTCAACTTGCAGGATGGTATTCTGTCCATTGCCATGTGGGTTCTGTGGATCTAACTCACATTGTCAGGGTTAGTGGCAAGCTCCTTTGTCTGCTGAGCTATCTTGCTGGCACCAACCCTATTTCTTAAGAAATGTATTTCAAATAGGTGTATCTGCTGTGATGGTGACTTCAGACCAATCTGGGCATAGGAATTTGAAAACCAAACCACGTGGAAAGGATTCACGATTCTATGTTATTAAGAACATTGGTGATACACACTAGAAGGGGTCAGACTAGCAGCATTGACAGACATTGGAAAAACAATGATTTCCAACCTTCTCTGTGAGTTTCAAAGGTTCAAGGCTACAGTGGAAGAAATAGCTGCAGATGAGGTAGAAACAGGGAAAGACCTTGAATTAGAAGTGGGCCTAGGCACTGGGTCTGAGTTGCTACAGCATCTGTCAGTCATGAGAAGAAAACTTGTATTTTTTTTTTATCGTTGTTTTTTTTTTTTTTGTTTTTTGAGACAGGGTTTCTCTGTGTAGCTTTGCCCCTTTCCTGGAACTCACTCGGTAGTTCAGGTTGGCCTCGAAATCACAGAGATCCGCCTGCCTCTGCCTCCCGAGTGCTGGGAATAAAGGCGTGCGCCACTACCACCCGGCCGAAAACTTGTATTTTATGGTGAGTAAAAGAAGTGGATACTTGAGATCGAACCTATTCCAGGTAAAGACCCTGTGGACATCGTTGAAATAACAAATGACTTAGAATATTACAAAAACGTAGTTGATAAGGTAGCAGTGGAATTCGAGATGAGGACTGTAATTTTGAAAGTTCCACCATTGGTAAAATGCTTTCCAAACAGCAGCTTGTGCTTAGGGGAAAACTTTAGCAAAAAGGAAGGGTCGACAAAAGAGGCAAAGTTGATTGTTTTCTTTCTTTAGAGAAATTGCTATTGCTGTGACCTGCTGGGCTGTGATATTCGCAGCCCCCTGAAACTGAGCCTGCCATGTATCCCAGACATGCTTGTAAACCCCGCCCCCATGGAGGCAAGTTGATGATGTCACAACCTTGTTATTGGAGGACACCATGATTCATGCCCCTGGGGTTGACACTCGTTCAAGCTTCTCTTCCATGCTGCTGATGCCTCTGTGAAACTTGGGGGGAAACAAACCACTAAAAACTACACTATTTTTTATATTAGGATCTTTTAAGTTAAAGGCACTTGAGAAAGAAGGAGGGCATTCCAATCTCCCCTTCCTTCTTGAAAACAGGATAAAATTTTATCTGATGAGACCAGAGAGATGGCTCAGTGGATAAGAGCACTGGGTGTTCTTCCAGAGGATCTGGGTTCAGTTCCCTGCACCCACATGGAGATTCACAATTACCTACAACTCCAGTTCCATGGAACAAACGCCCTCTTCTGGCTTCTGTAGACACTGGGCACACAACTGGTGCACAGAGGTATGTGCAGGCAAAACACCCACACACATAAAATGAAAATAAATCTTACAAAAAGAAAACTTACCTGAGAGATGTTCTCCCTGTAGCAGGAGGGGGGAAAAATCCTCCAAAGGCAGTCAGAGCCCAGAGAATCCCATACAGACAGACCTTGTTAAAGTAACTCTGGCCTTCCTCTAGCCTTCCCAGGCAGCTCAGTAATTTTCTTTTTAAAGATTTATTTATTTATTATGTATACAGAAAAGGTGCCAGATCTCATTACAGATGGTTGTGAGCCACCATGCGGGTGCTGGGAATTGAACTCAGGACCTCTGGAAGAGCAGTCAGTGCTCTTAACCTCTGAGCCATCTCTCCAGCCCGCAGTAATTTATCCACAACTGTTCTTCTTTATTCAACCCAGTAGGAAAATATTTAGCATTTTGTGGCTTGCTTTCTTTAGAAGAGCTCTTAAATTATTTTAACTTTGTAGGCTTTCCTCCTATTAATTTAATAGGTGATAATATTAATTATTATAATTAATTAAATACATTTTAATGAATATTAACTTCATATTTAATTTAATTTCTTGTAAGCCAGCTTCATCCTCTGACTCAGTTGGTGACCTAAGTAGAAAGGTAAAGCATGGCCTCCTCTACATCCACAAGTCCCATTATCTAAGGACTTCAAGAATTCCTGAGTGGTTGATAGGATATACTGTGTAATTCCGTAAGCGACAGGAGCTGGGATGTGATGGTGGACACAGGGCCATGGGAGTCACAGCTTTTCTCATGGGCTCTATCTTCCAGGGGCTACTGAACAGATACATGGTAAAGCATCCTCTTCAGCTGGCTATGGGACTGGCTGACAGGAAACTATTTGGAGCTGGGGATCAGCCTCATGCATCATATTCCCAGTGTCTTTGGGGGTGGGGCATAGTCTTCTAACAGGAAGTTCTGCCAGAATTAAAAAAGTCTAGGTCTCTAAGGATAATAGAAATATTTCAACCAGGACCAAGGATGCAGCTCAATAATAGAGTGCTTGTGTCCCATATACAAGGCCTCCAGTTTGATCCCCAGAACAACAAACCAATAAATAAATAAAATACTTTAACCAGGGAACATAAAGCATAAATAAAAGAAACACTTTAACCATGGGGCATAATAACATAATAAGGGTTCCACTGAATTATAGCTGCTGCCTCTGGTCATTTGGAGTGACTCCAGAAAGTAGACCAGCAGGCTGACAGAGTTAATTGTCCCCTGGGATTAACGGACCATGTTAATCACCAGGGGGTATGGATGCCATTTCCAAAAGACCAGTTAAAAGCTGGGCACAGCTGTAGCTGTGGGAGTATAGCCTTTTCACGGACTCTCCTTTTAAAATTGTACTTACAGGACAATGGTGTCTAACCGCTTTGGAACCAGGGGCTACCCAGCGAGAGGCAGCCATGATGGCAGCAGAGCCAGAAGGAGCTGAGGCCCCAGACCACATGGCCCTCATGCCGATGTCTCCACACCAGGTGCTCTGTCACCCTCCACACCAGGTGTTCCGTCACCTACAGCTCCTGCAAATGGTTTCTACACAGCCTTGCAGCTTCCAACCTCAAGGGTCCTTCTGCCTCTTGCCCTGAGGGCTTCACCTGACCTCAAGGGAGCTTACTCAGGCTGCACACAAGGCAATCAAGGCATGCTGGATTGAAATGCCGAAGAACGAGGTTTGGCAGTGAAGGACAGAAGCTAAACCAGCTCTCTATGCTTCCCCAGAGCCGGTTCAAGCTGCCTCCTACACAGATCAGACAGAGGTCATCAGCCATGCGACCCCAGTTGCCCACAGCAGTCAGGAGACTGTAGACATAGATTTATCTTTTTCCCATGCTGCCTGACTCTCAGCCCTTGCTTTGTACTTCCTCAGGATCTGCTCCCAAATAAATCAACACGCTCTTTCTTGGAAATGTTCCTATATTACTAACAATCATAAAAAGTGTGTACAGGTATCAGAACGTCCTCTGGATGACTTATATTTTACTTTAGCACTCAAGGAGTCGGTAGTAGAAATGCACTGAACAGTTTTAGGGCTGATGAACCTCCACGTGGCATCGATTTTTTTTTTTCTCTATTTTTGGCAAAACTGGGAATTGAACCTATGGCTTTGGCAGACCCTATAAAAGTGCTCTAGCAATAAACTATATCTCTAGCCCTATGGTTATTGGAATTATTACTATTAATTTTGAAACAGGGTCTTGCCAAGTTACCCAGGCTCACCCTGAACTCACTCTGTAGCCTGGGCAGGTTTTAAGCTTGCATTCCTCTTAGTAGGCCTTGTAAGTAACAAGAGTTACAGGCCTGTGCCATGAGGCCTGTCTTCCTTTTCTGTCTGTATTAACAGTTCTAAAGTTTGTATGATTAAAAAAGAAAAAAACCTTTAAATCTTTTTTTTTTTTGTCTCTCTATTTTGTCAAAACTACGTAGCAGTTAGACTATCCAATTTGGAATCAAACCTGTCTGGTTTTAAGTAACAGCTTCATTATATTTACTTTGAAAGCCACAATGTCCCTAACTCTAAAAAGAGAACAATAATGCATTTACTTGGTGCGTCCAATGAAACATGCCTGACACATAGCATAATAAAGGACTTCTGTGGTGGTAAAAGTGGTAGATATGACTGGCATTTTATTGCTTACCATCAAGTCTTTTTTAGTAATATCTATGAGCGTGGATTATGGACTTGGGGGGAGGTGGAGCTTTTGGTATTCATTCCTCTAAAGAAAGGAAAGGCTAATATTTCTTCTTGTACTGAAAACATAAATCATAACTATATGCCACGGCGTTTCTTTTTTGCAGAAGTCTTATAGGCATCTGTAGAATTCAAAAGAAAACGATGGTTTCTGTCAGTTGATGCCTATGTTTTATTGTCAGCTTGGCATTGAATACAAGTTACACGAGCATTCTTTGGGATTATCATTGGCTGGTGACGGAGCTTCTTAGACCAATGCCAACACTGTTTGCAGAAGGTTTTAGAAGGTCAGACACAGGCTTCCTCTACCCTGTCTGCCAGCCCCGCCTCATGCTGTGTTGACTCACTGACACCCAGGTGGAGAGGGAAGATTGGGCTTCTGTTACCAAAATAAACACAGGGCCCCAGCTGGGCCTCTCTTCAAGGCCGGCTGTCAGACTGTAGAATCCTCTGCCTTGGTGAGAACAGAGAGCTCCCTTCACACACTCCCTTAAACCCCAAAGTAGCCCTAGAATTAGATAGCTTTACAATTGGAAAATGGTTCTAAGTACAAAAGACCATGAGTGAAATCATGTGAGAAACCCGACACATTTTAGACACAGCACTCCACACCACGCCAGCCAAGTCGAGCCGAGACTGCAGAGTTAGAAGCAGGCTCTCTTCCTGAAAGGGCTGCTGTCAGCAACTCAGCTTTATGAGGAGGAAGAGGGCAGCACTACGCAAGCGCAAAAGAGACACTCATTTATAGAGACCCAGGGACACCACCAAGGCCCTGGGGTAACCACCAGCTAGTTGCTGTGGGAACGGTATATTAGCCTGTTCAGTCCAAACCTACTTGGGCAGTACTGGGAATGGAGGTGCCTCCACATGGCCTGTCTTTCTTTTTTGATAATACCTCAAGCCTGGTGTGTGCTTGGTAGGTGCTCTGCCACTGAGCTATAAACCCTAGCTCTATCATGATGGTGATGATAGTGCTGATGTGATGATGATGATGATGATGATGATGATGATGATGATGATTGATTGATTGACTTTTAAGTCAGTATCTTACTAAGTTACCCTGGCTGGCTTGTACTCACTCTGCAGCCCAGGCAGGTCTTGAACATGCAACCTACCTGCTTCAGCCTTCCAAGAAGTTGGGATTACATGCCTATACCACAAAGCCCAGCTTTTTGACTCTTTTCCTTTCTTCCTTCTTTTTAATGACACCTTCTCCTGGATTCCTGTGTCATGTACAAAGGACAAGAGGCAAAATTTGCCTCTGCCTCTGTTTTCATTGGTGACGGGTTTGAGTTTGAATTTATAAGTGCGGAATTGCTCACCCTCACACTGAATCCTCATGTCTACGCCTTTGGGTTCACGGAGAGAATTTGGGAAAAGACAAGTAGGGAATGTAAGTGGAGAAGAAAGCTTGACCAACTTCATAAAGCAATCACAGTAATTTCTACCTCTAATGAGGTTTCTTTTGGGAGTCTGGACACTTTCACTGAGGTGTCTGGCTACCCTGGTGGGACTGCACAGCTGTGCACAAGGAACCCCGACTCCAGACTTGGGTATTCTTGGTGGATGGCTGCATTGGTCCAGAGGAACGGCAACCTTCTCCTAAGCTTTACCAAGAAGACCATTCAGAGTGAGGCCAGGACTCATCTACCCTGTGTGACTAATGGACTAGTCTGGGAGAAAGAGAAAGAGAAAGAGAAAAAAAAAAGGCATTTGTTCTCATTTAGGATCTGCCAAGAATTTGTTTTATCATACTGATAGCTCTTATCTTGTTGTATCCGACTTCTGATATCTAGATATCTTCAAGAGTTGTCAGTAGTTCAATGATACAACAAACACTGGCACTTCCTAAATGTGCCAGCTCCTCTTTGGTCATTCGGATTTGCATGAAATTAGATGGGAGGGCTTGTTTTATTTTTTGTTGTTCTGCTCTGTTTTGCTTTTCTTGAGAAAGGCTTGGGCATTGAAATGTTGCTGGATTTTAGAAAAGGGCAGGCTAAGTATACGGAAACACAGATTTTCACAGAAAAATTTCACTGTAAGAATATCCCCCAGATCAGAGAATAGAACCACTGGAACCAGATTTGCATAAGGAAATCGCTTGCCAAGGCTCACTCACCAATTTGTTTTCATCCATTAAGTTCAGGATTTTTATTTTAAATAAGTGTTCCTTCTTAAGAGCAACCTAGTCGAAAGCAGTTGCTAATTGCTGGTTAATTATCATGAGTCTTTGTACTGGAAAAACTGGCCGGGCAAACCATTGTACAACCACCTATTAGGATTACGTGATGACTCACTATCGCTGAAACGCTCTTATGTTCTTAAATCAACAAGATTCCATTTCTTCACAAGAGAATTATCTTCAAATGTTCTCTCTCTCTCTCTCTCTCTCTCTCTCTCTCTCTCTCTCTCTCTCTCTCATTTCTTACTTATTTCTAGGGCTAATGAGCTCTTAAAGAAAACAATACCAGAGGAAGATCGTCAACATGACTGAGTTTGAGTGTCATTTAATTATTTTCTCTTTTGGCTGTCTTTTCCCACACCTGAGGTGCACTCTACTCATCTCTGCCACACCCAGAGCATACACACACCCAGATACCACCCAGAATTGTGAAATTTAGAAAAGGCACGTTGTACCCCGGAACAAGTTTGCTATGCACACCTTAAAATTCAGCTCAAAAAGCAAAGGCTCTGAGCACCCATCCATTCACGGGTTACACATTTTCTTTCTTCTTGAGCACTTGGGTGAAAAAGATTTGGACACAAAGTACCTGACAGTAAAAGCAACCTTTCTCCCCAGGCTTCTAATTCTGATCAATGATATTCTGTGATATAAATAAGACAAAGTGGTTGAGTATGATACAACCATATTTATGTTCTCCATTTCATCTATACAGCTACCCTTCATAAGATATGTTTTCTGCAACATATATTTCATAGTACTCTATAGATGTTAATTAAAGCATACCATTTTATGTAGTCTATGGGTGATTCTGGTTCTAATGTCTAAAACTAAACTGTACTTCAGTTAGGATCAGATCATACATAATATCAAAACGGCCACTTAAGAAAAGCAATATATATCATATATATCATTCTATATATTACATAATTCACAAAGCTTTAGTGGAGCTACAAGTGCCGTCTTCAGCAAGTTTCCCTGATCAAGATGGCATGCCCCAGTTTCCACCACACCCATGGGATATTTTGGAAAAGGGCTTATATGTGTAAGGCTTTAAGGTGATGATTCACATGGCCCAATCACAGAGGAGTGCTCTGAAAAGGCAGAACACTCTTTCTAACATAAAGGAACTTTCTCAGACACTGTGGTGGAACATACAAGTCCAGGTCCTGGATGTATCATTTTTTTACAGACACACATCCTTATTGCCTTTAGTTGCCTTACTCATCCACACCATCCCCAGAAGAACCAACTGCCACCCGGACCTGGTCTGTTGTTGGTTGGTTTTTTTTTTGTTTGTTTGTTTGTTTTTTGGGGTTTTTTTTTTTTTTTTGCTTTTTACTTTTTTGGGGGCCCACCACCCAGCTCCTAAATAAATCACACATGGAGGCTTATTCTTAATTATAATTGCCCAGCCTTAGCTTGACTTGTTAATTCTTGCCAGGTTTTCATAACTTAAATTATCCCATCTATCTTTGCCTCTGGGCTTTTACCTTTTTTTTTTTATTTCTGTATACCTTTCTTTATTTCTTACTCCTGGCTTGCTGTGTAGCTGGGTGGCTGGCCCCTGATGTCCTCCTCCTTCTCTGGCTACTCTTTTCTCCCCCAGATTTCTCCTTCTATTTATTCTCTCTGCCTGCCAGCCCCGCCTGTTTCTCTCTCCTGCCTCACTATTGGCCGTTCAGCTCTTTATTAGACCATCAGGTGTTTTACACAGGCCCAGCAACACAGCTTCACAGAGTTGAACAAATGCAACATAAACAAAAGTAACACACCTTAGAACGATACTCCCCACACTGGCCCACTACTGTTTGGATTCTCCACCATCTCCACTCTTCTCTGTCACATGTCCCCAAACATGGGAGCCAGGTAGGCTCCTGCTGCTTGCAGTGTGAAGTAGGAGAGCTCAAGGGAGCCACTAGAAGGGGAGGAAAGCAAGGTTTGTAAGCCCTCCCTCAATGCTAGTTCCGTGTCCTGCCCTACCAGCCTCTGCCCCAGCACCCTCTACTCCTTTATTATTACTGTCATTGCCGATGTTGACTAGTTGTCTGACCTTTGGAAAGCTACTTCACCAAGAAACATGCTTCTGTTTCTTCTCAGAACAGGCAAGAAAAATATAATCCTTCCGACAGGGTCAGGTGAGATTTATATGGTTAATATGTGGGAAGTCCTTAGGGCGGAGCATGCTAATTAGCCTGATTGTTATCTTTGGGTTTAACCCACAGGAAGACAGCTGGGGCCTGTCTTCCCACTCTGAGAATGTGGAGTAGGTGTTAGGCCACGTCAACTACCAGGCCCAAGGGACAGACCTCTAACTAATCCACTTGATCACATGCTCTCCACCCACTCCCTCGTTTCTTTCCACCCCACTCCCATGCAGTCTCTCTCTTCTCTCCCCCTCCACACCTGACACTTGGCACCTCTTCAGAGCCTCCCAACAAACTGAAGTTTCTTGCATGTGTTAGCTGCTGTGGAGAGCGTCATTCATTTTTCGTCTTCTAGGAATTTGATAAAGATTTCTGGTCAGCTAGCAGGACCCTCTCATCATGGATTATTTCCTGTGATACTGGTTTACTGTTCTGTGGCTTTTTTTCTGTTCTACTAGAAGAAATGAACTGAATTCCTCTACTCCAGCACCTTGAATTGAAAGCTTTCAGTTCATAGTTGAAAACGTCCATCTTAATAAATAATCTCTTATTTTTTAGTAAACAAATTAACAACAAAAAAAACCCTCCTGCCTCCATAGCAGTGTGATTTTAACTAGCCGAACTCCTGGAAAGCATTTGAAACAAAGCACCAAAAAATACAGCTTCACCTTAGCCTTTCTCCCTTCCCCTAGAACAGTTGAGTAAATTAATTAAATAGTAATTGTACAATGCCTGTGTACAGGAGGATTCCGTTCAATTCCTAACACAGATAAAGATGCTGAGACCATTGAGGAAATGACCCCGCTCACACCTGCACAGCCAGCAGGAGCCACAGTTGTGGACAGACTCACAGACCCTTCTAGGAGAACCTCGGAAGCAAGGCAGGTTCTCAACATGCAGGCTTATTTAACTCTTAAGGATATCTCTCAGTAACTTAGAGGAAACCCAGCCTGATTGAGTCATTATGGTTCTGGTCTCCTATGGGACATCATGGCCATTCTTTCCATAGTGTGTGGTTTTGGAGCTAGAATTAATCACCCTGCAGAGCCACCTGTGTGGAAAGCAAAGGACGTGATGTATTACCCCTTTGTTACAGTCAATAGCAAGTGGCATTTAGCACTTCTGGCTACTCACAGGGTGTGCATGAGATAATTGTTTGAGATCCCAGCACCGCTTATTTAAAGGGCAGAGACTCAATATAATTAGGTAACTAAAAACTACCTCAGTCTTGCCGCGGGGAATCTCAGGCAAAGCACGGTTGGTCTCTAGGCGGTTTCTCAGTCAGGTCTGTCCAGAATTCTCGAGACCTTTCCTAGTGCTTATTGTAGATCTGTCGTGGGGAATCAGAACCTCTGGGGCCTGGAGGACCTGCGTACTTAGGTAGCGGTGCAAGAAATGGAACATTCAGGAAGTAATGCCACTTAGTGTGCCTTTGTCTCCGGCGTTTCCAGTGAAAGGCTTCTTCTGTCCTATCGGCTCCCTGCCCCCCCAACTCATATTTCCCCGAAAACATTTACCACTAAAATACAGTGTGTTACGGATTGGGGAAGGGAAGAAGAAAGTCGAATAGGTCACAACTCAAAGTGTGTGTTCTGGAGAAGTCTGTAACCCGTCATTCTTGGGACAACAGACTTAAGTCTTGTTGTTTCTATGTCCATTGTCTTCTTGAAATAGCTGTGCTGTTATTTTGGCAGATGGGAATTTTAGCACTAATTACCAGTTCGAATTCCCAACCTGTCACAGAAAAGTTAGATTTTTTTTTAAAAAAAAAAAAGGTGTAAATTTATAATGAAGTACTTACCTCATATATCAAAAGGCATAAGATGAAAATTCCGTGCCAAGGACCAACCAGCCGAAAGAAGCAGGAAGGCAGAATGCTTCCATCCTTCTGCCCACCCGTCACTGCCCTGCCTCACACTTTACAGGCACTGTGGTAGAACTAACTTCCAACCGATGATGGGGAAGTGTTTGAATGGGAAGGTGGGCAGGGAAGGCAGAGACTACCACCTCCACCCCTGGATGGAAGAGGGCCTGTCCCAAGGAGGAGGCTCACAACCAGGAGACGAGAGAGGGGTGACCAACCCATCAACTAACCCACACGAATGAATCCTAGAATCTGAACCTGCCAACATTAATCCACTGTGGGCTCAGCTGGATGGACACTGTCTGATGTCTGCACGCACGGTGTTGCTCACTGAGAGGAAGTACACATCAGACTTTTAGAGTTCGTGAATACATTAAAAAATATGATTGACATGAGGGGAAGGGTCAACCCAAACCTAAGATGCACAAAAATGATGAAACAAGTTTGGGCAGAGAGATTCTGGCTCCATGAGTGTTCTGAACTGTCTAAGTGTAGGCTTAACAAACTGATGGTTTTCAACCCAAACCCAAGTAAATAATGTAATATAATTGGGTTCAATGAAAGCTCCTTACAGTTTATGACAATGAATTCCTTACGTACCCCAATACACAAGATTAAAGTTGTAGGATGAACTATTTAAAATGTAATTGAATACCTAAACAAGACCAAAACTGTTAAAAGTGAGACATGAAACTTCATTTTGTCTAATTTTCTTACCCATTGGAAGAATTTTTAATTCCCCTCACAGAATGGAAAATTAGCAACAACAACAACAAAACCACAAACCAGACACAGGATTTGAACACCTGGTTTATTGGGGGGAAGCTGGAAATGAAAACTGCAACTGCTTTTGCTACAACTTACAAAATAGTGATTTGCTGTATAAAATAAGCGGGTTCCCATTACGTAAGTATAAATGTTAAAAATAATAATCATAGCCAATCCAATATCTATGCAGAGAGACTCATTCCTGCATTCTCCAGTTGTATGTATTAGATCAGACAGTTTAAGTCTGTTTACCAAGGAAGACCAGGTTTAATTATATTTAGGTTTCTGTTACAGTTAAAATCTGTTCCAGTTGTCTATCAGTAGAGCCCAGTTAAGGCTGAGATGATGAAGTGACATTTCTTCTCCTCAGGATGTTTGAAAGGCACTGCTGTGGCAGTGGTGACCCACCTGTGCCTTCCTACCTGAGGCCATCACATCCACCAGTCAGGACGAATCAGACCTAGTCCATCCTGGCATCCCGTCAATACTGGTTCTGAACATACAGACACGAAACTGTACAGATTTAATATGGCTTCTTCCCACGCCCTACCCCTCTAAACTACGTCAAACTACGTTAAAAGAGGGAATTTCATTATAGCATTTCAGTAGTGACAGCAGCCTGACTATTGGAACTTGCTTTGGCCATGGGAGCACTTCCCCACATGTCGCAGCAAGTCAACACGAAGCTAAGCGAGACAGCAATTGTTCAAAACACTGACTAGCAATTCCCACAAAGGATGCTCATTTAGAAAAAGCATTCTGCATTTCTATGTAACTGAAAACGTAAAAAAAAGTTTGTTTTGTTCTTGGCATTAATTTTTAGGATATTTGGTCACTGAGATTATTTTACCAATAGCTCCCCCTCTCCTTAGCCCTTAGTAGAAATAATCTGTTCTAACTTGAAAAACGAAAGCTTGGTCAGATAATTCAGTCTTAGAAGCCATCTCATCTCATTTCTACCTTATTAAGTTTCACACGCACACTCTTTAACAACAGCAGTTTAAATGATACAGATTTGATGTAAGGAGAAATTAGCATAAAATTAGCAAACAGAAACAAGTCTTTTCTAACTCCACAAGACATACACAGGACATGAAACTTAACGCTATTTACGAAGAAGCATTTTCTTTAACATTTATTCCAGCATTTCTGATCATAGGAACACTGCCCAAACATAGGTTCCTTGTGGCTTGGAGAACAGTTTCCTCCTCAGGACCCGTTTTGCAGCAGGGCTTCTCTCGGCGGCCTCCCTCCGACCTTAGGCAGATGTGTAGAAGTACCTGGGCTTGGCATTGCCCAGCAGGTCATCCTCGTAGTTGGGGAGGCAGCAGAAGAAGAAGGAGCAGCCGATCAGGATGATGGTGGCCGCCCATCCGAACCCATACGCCCAGTTATAGATGTAATTGACAGCGGGATTACTATGAAGGTCAAAGGTTTGTGTGTACTTCACTGGGTAGATTACCAGGGAGATGATCTGGAAAATGGCTGAAGGGAAGGAAAAAGAAGCTCAGAGTATGGACGCACAAGTGAATGAATACACGAATGAATGCACAGTGTACTGGTTGGTGTCCGTCAACTCAACCCAAGCCGGAATCTCCCAGGGAGGAGGGAACCTCAGCTGAAGATATGCCTTCATCCGATTGGCCTGCGGCCATGTCTGTGAGACGTTTTCTTGATTCAGGATTGGTGTGGAAAGGCCCAGTGCACTGTGGGAAGTGCCACCCATGGGCAGGTGGTCTTGGGTTGCATAAGGGAGAAAGCTGAGCACTGAGCAAGCCAGCGAGCAGGGTTCCTTCGTGATTTCTGCTTTAGTTCTGCCTCCCGTTCCTGTCTGAACTGCTGCTCTGGCTTCGCTCTCTGACCAGGTCCAACTCGTAAGGTGTAATAATAAACCCTTTCCTCCTCAGGCTGCTTTTGGTCGTGGTGTGTATCCCAGCCAGCTAGGACACACAGTCACAATACCGCCATTCACAAAGCTTCTCCCTTTAATGATAGGGTCTCTAAAAGGATGCTTAGGGGTTAGAGGAACCTAACTACTACTCATGAGCTAAACCCGATGAGTGTAAGAGATCCCTGGGAGCAAGGCGTGTCCTACACAGACACCAGGGAGAAAACAAGTGGGAAATAAATCACTCTGCATGACATGCGGATCTAACTGGACAAAACCATTACTTGTCCTCTCCATTGTTCTACCGTAATAAGTTCTTTCTAGAGCACCACAGATAGACTCTAAAGGGTTTCCTATTTCCCTTCTTTCCTTCCCTCCTCCTCTCCTCCCTCTCTTTTTCCTCCCTCCCCTCTCTTTCTGTCTTTCCTTTCCCCCTCCCCCCCCCCATTCCTACTCCGTCTCTCCCTCCCTCCCTCCCTTCCTCTCCTAACATGGCACTGCCATCATTCTCCTGGTGCATGCTTGACTTCATGGGACCCGTGTAGTTACGGCACTTCTGGCCTGCTTCCAACACCGGCTGCCCAGGTTGTCTCTGCCAGTTCATGGCTGGAGTTCTGCCCTGGTTCCTCTCTTGGTATCTTGAGAAATAAGATAACAACCTGGTTCTCTTGATATCTGAATCCAGAGAACAGAAGACCATCTAAGGCGTAGAGGGAAAGGGACTCAGATTCCTAAAACACAGTTGTCCTCTGATACTTTTGCCCGTGGTGACCCATTTCCAAGGACAAATCAGAAAGTATAACTGCCAGACATCCTCCATGGAGAGCCACAGAGACAGACTAGAACATTCTCCCCATGCCCACTGATTACAAATGAGGATCTGCTGGCACTCTTGTCTTACCAGCCAGGGCGAGGAGGCCTCCAATAACTCTCAGGAAAACGAGCATCTGGGGTCCACACAGGGCGAAGAAGGAGAGAATGAAGCAGATGACCAGGATGATGAAGCCACAGAAGAGCGTGGCGGCAGCTGCTCGTCCCCACGCTGCAAGACAGAGACACGGATGTTTGTAAGACAGACGTGCCAGGTCCAAAACTGCTAGTCAAAGCATCTGAACCCCACCCTCCAGGAGAGAGTTTGGGGGGAGGGGAGCGATTTTCTTTTGTTTTGTGAAGGGGTTGGGAATATTAAGTATCTCCACACTTCAAGGGGAAACTGGAGAATATTATGGAGAATATTAACGTGTTTTGTTCCTCTAAGTTTGGATAAATGTTTACATCTCTGAAATGCAAATTCAGCTTCTTGGCATAGTTTCCACACAAAGAGGTCAATTTTAAAAGCTCACCCAGATATGAATGCAACATGACCATGATAAACATTCTTCATACTGAACAATTCAAGTTACATACTCTTTCAGAAATGCTTCCTCTCAAAGGATTATTATTTAGTTTCTATTAATGTCTGGCTTCATTCAGAATTTATTTCACAAGAGTTCTTCATTATTGGCCTTGGTCTTAAAAAGAATTGGGGTGAGGCAGAAACTGACTTCTGTGTTTGAAGGCCTACACGGCAGTACTAGTCCTATGCCCTTCCGTTGTATAAGCAAGGAAATGAGGAGATCTACCAGCCAAGTACAACCCACTCAATAACCCCCATCCTTCAACTCACACGGACTCCTCATCTCTTCACATACACCCCAGCATCCAGAGCTGGCGGTTAGCATCAGGAGATGCACTAATTCCTCAGAACAACTTCTGCAGGCTCACACCACCCTCATTGCCAGTTTCGAAATAAAGGGAGACTCCAGAAGTGAAGCTAACACACAGACGGCAGATACGTAGCTGGCCATCTAGCCTGTCTGAGTCCAACACATACATTTAAAAAGATGTGCATGATCCCCTGCATGGGTGTTGGTTGTGTTGGCTGATATACATGTGTGTGTGTGTGTGTGTGTGTGTGTGTGTGTGTGTGTGTGT